>JAHZNP010000213.1:0-101154 GCA_020615345.1 Triops cancriformis | reverse complement strand
TTGCCGACCCACGCAGTCACAAAGCCCACACAGGCCGGATACAGTGCTTCTGAACATTGGGCTCAGTCGCATTCACAGTGGCAAACAGTTGGGCTCACTTGCACGTAAATCTGGGCTCATTTGACTAAGGGGTGGGCCCATTTGAAAATGGGCTCGTTTGGGCGGGTGGGCCCATTGGGGTTTGGGCTCACTAGTCGTATAGCCTTCCGAAATATTGAAGGCACGGTACTTCGTGGTTGAGCAAAGTTTGTATGAAAGTGAGATCTACACTTAAGATGACCGACTTTTCTTACTACTTCAACATACAAGAGAATAATGGAGCTAACTACATCCTCCTAGTGGAGATCCAAACCTCGTCACTGTCCATCATTGTCACTAATATTATGGAAATGTTCAGCAGCGAAAAGCAGATTGAAGACGTCTCCAAGCTCACGTACAACAGTAGTTTATATTTTATGACCAATATATTGTTGCGTATGCCTACAGGGAATGTCTAGGTCAAGACCAATATTGTCAGTGGAAATTAGATGCACCTTGCAGAATTTTAGAACTTGTATTAAATAATGGCACCGACGCCCCAGCCAACATGGAATTTCACCTGAGCCCCGTTTCGGTTGATATAAAACATTCAAAAATATTAACAATGTTCGCTGAATTGGTTCAAGTGCACACGAGTCACAAAAGAGCAGTAGTAAGGTTCTCATTCACGGTCCATCAGAAAAAGTCAAGTAGTCATTATTTTCTAGGCTAAGCAGACCACAAGCACACCGTTACCAATCACTTCTCCCCTAAGATGCGCCTTTCCAATAAAGCGATTGGGTGTCAAAAGGAAGTTTCAGCGTTCGTCAAGCAGTGATCTTATACACCCAAGCCAAAGTCGGAGTGCAGGACCGGCCCGGGGAGTCCAGTATTCTTCTACTGACAGTGACTGAGACAAAAACTACATAGAAACATAAGAATTATGACACTTTACGTTGTTATACGAATTGTATATTACCACATACAAAATTAATATGCACATCCTATCGTAGTTTAGTTTTCGCCTTCTTCCTCCGATGATGACTCGTTTGAAGAATTGCTGGAATCTGACGAAGAATCCTGGTAATTCTGGAAGGCTCTGTTAGGGTTTGGGGTTAAATCGTCTTCGTCATCTGACTGAGATTCTTCTGACGCCGAGGTCGAACTTTCTGATTCTTTGATTGACGCGGGGTCGTTCGATTCTACTGACGTGAAACCTTCTGGCCTATCAAAATATAATAATATAACGAATAAAGCTGAATCTTTTTATTAGTTTTTTTTAGAATGTTGTAGTTTGCTTACCATTTTCCTTCCTGCTTAATGTATCTGATCTGTTCCTTATAAAGAATGGAAAAAATTTCCGCTTTTACTTTGTCGCCTTCTTCAATCGGCTGTACTACTACAAAATCTCCGCGTTTGATCCACACATTTCTTCGAAACTTGGTAGGCATTGAAACAAGATATGTTTCTCCAGTTGAAGTCTCTACTTCATGCAAGTTATTGCCTCGGCCTTTCAGTACCTAATAATTTGTTACACAAATTACTACTAAATCATCTAACCATTACTTTACGACAGCAGAATACAAAACTAAGAGCTAAACATCAATCAGCCTTTTTATATATTTTTTTATTTTTACAGTGTCCCTTTGTACCTTAACAATACTTTGATCCGGAGTTGGCAATACAAAGTTATCGGTAACTTCTTTGGTGACATGTTTCCTTTTCGTTGTTTTGGACATTCTGAGCAAGAAGTCCCAGTTGTTATTCTGGTTTAGAAGAAACTTCAAGCCACGTGAGAATTGTTTTAGCTTGAACTGAGTTGTTTCGACTCTTCTACAAGAGGTGGCGTGGAAGTATTCCCCCCGTACCGAAGTTCGAAAAACTCCCACACAAGTCTGAGATATTATTACCCTTCGTAAAAAAAAATTTTACTTACGAAAATGAAAACTAACTAGCGAATAGCTACAAATTCACAAAAAGGGTGTAGACAAGGCTTACCGAGGAATTTTTGTCAGGCGTTATCCCCGTGCGAATGAAATTGTAGGTTTGCGTATTGATGTAGCATACGAAAAAAATGAGTCTCCCAAACTTACATGGACGCTCTCCATACGACGAAGCAGGGGATTAGACTAGTGAGCCCAAACCCCAATGAGCCCACCCGCCCAAACGAGCCCATTTCCAAATGGGCCCAACCCTTAGTCAAATGAGCCCAGATTTCGTGCGAGTGGGCCCAACTGTGAGTGCGACTGAGCCCAATGTTAGGTTAGGTTAGGTTAGTTAATAATGGTTAGATTAGGTTAGATTAGGTTAGGTTGCCGACCCACGCAGTCATAAAGCCCACACAGGCCGGATACAGTGCTTCTGAACATTGGGCTCAGTCGCACTCAGTGGCAAAAATTTGGGCTCATTTGCACGAAATCTGGGCTCATTTGACTAAGGGGTGGGCCCATTTGAAAATGGGCTCGTTTGGGCGGGTGCGCCCATTGGGGTTTGGGCTCACTAGTCGTATAGCCGACGAAGCAACAAGGCGCCGATTGCAAGCCGCACTAAAAGGTGACCGCGCTAAGAAGCTGCATTCTAACAGTATACATATTAGTCCCATAGATGGCAATCATTGATACTTTTAACGTAAACATTGAGAAAGATTTCCAAACGTTGATTATGATCCTTGTGCGCCAAAACTAAATTGAAAATGGCTATTAACTTTGAAAGTGCCCGGCAGAAAGATGAGATGAGAAGTTTGCTGCGAGAAGCGAGAGACCAAGCGCTAGAAAAGGTAATGTTAATTATTGGCGAACCTTTTTGTAAAAATCAGAACTTAACTGAGACTACCCAGGCGAAGAAGGAACACGACGACCGGCAAGCGAAAAAAGAAGCAGCACGACAAAGAGGGGATGGCAAATGGATGTTACCTTCTCTGGACGCCAGACTTAGCTCCTCCAAAAGTAAAGACCACATTTCGAAGAAAAGCAAAAAGGAGAAGAAAGAGAAGAAGGAAACAAAGTCAAAGAAGTCTAAAAAATCACACAAGAAAAAGTCGTCTAGTGTAAGCTCTGGTTCATGTCTCCTTATAATGTTTAATAATGTTAAGTTTAGGAGGAATCGAATTCAAGCGAAAATGAATGGGTAGAAAAAAACGCACCAGCGACGCCTAGCGAACCATCGAAACCGGTGGAAAGAGAATCGTGGATGTGTATGCCGTCAGTTTTGCCGACGTTCAGCAAGAAAGATGTAGCGAAGCCTGATCGAGTAACTGAAGAACAGAAGACGAAAATATCAATGAACCAAGTAATAATTTTCACTTTTTTATTTCATTTTTGAAAGTTTCCCATTCTAATTTGGATGTTCATCTGTAGCTAGGCCAGACGTCGAGAGAACTCAACCCTTATTGGAAAAACGGTGGTACTGGTCTTCCTCCTGAAAAGCCGGAAAAAGATACACTCGAATCTAGGCGACGAAGGTCTAGATCGCGTTCTCGTTCGCGTTCTCCAAAGCGGAGCCACCGAGAAAGAAAGCGTTCAAGGTCACGTTCAAGAGAGCGAGGTTCCTCCAGGTCAACGCGCGATTCCCAAGTCTCAAAGCCAACCTCCAGGTTTCTGAAACCGTCCGAACGTCACAGTGACGAAGAATTAGACGCGCGATACTACCAATCTCGGAATCGCAGTTCTAGCTCCCGAACTGAACGTAAACCATCCCCTGTGGTGAAAAGGGAACCTGACGATTTTCGCAAGAGGTCACTCAGCCCAACGCCGAAAGCGTTGGGGAGTGAGGAAGAAGAAGAGCCCGCGCTTACTGAGCAAGAAATGAACGCCTTAGGGGCTAAAATTGTGAAAGCGGAAATTATGGGTAATACACAGCTCGCTGTGGAGCTCAAAACGAAGCTAGAACGAGCGCGAAACAAAGCCGCGAAACCAAACGTGGAAAAACAAGTCACAAAAAGAGAACCGGAAGACAAAACGGTCATCCTCACCAAAACTGATAGCCGAGGTATGGTTCGCCCTCTCGCTGGAATGTCACAGCCATCGAGGGAAGGAAAAGGCAAACGAATCAAGGCTGACACGCATCAAGAAGGTCAGCGCGTGCGGTATTTCCCAGACGACGATAAATATTCGCTTGCCCAAATGGTAAAAGTCCTCAAGAAGAGCATCGCTATTTATCATTAGATAATTACTAAATAATTGATTTCTATAATAATCTAAGGAAATAATGCAATGAGAAGTTCAATAATATTTATTTAATTATTAAGTACTAGAATTTCTGTAGTTAATTACTCAAAATTCTTTGGAAATGAAATATTCCATTAATGTGTCTTTCATTCTTGTTATTGTGTAGTTCGAGCGGGAGAAAAATACCACCGTTGAGGATGACAACCTTAATTTTGCTCGGTTGGCTAGCAAAGCCAAAGTAACATAACTCTTTTTGTTTTTCTGTGTATTGATAATAAGGTTTGTTTTAGCGTGGGGATACTTTGAACGCTGATTACGATCTCGATGACATGCTTGAAAACCGAGCAAGTCGAGCCTCCGATTCCAAAGCTGCTGAAGCGGAGCGACAAGCCGCGATTCGTCAACACCAAACGCAGCAAAAAATGCTGGATAGTTGTCAGTATTGTCCTGATTCGTCTGCCATGCAGAAACATTTAATTGTGGCATTAGGAACGAAAGTAATTTTTTTCTTACTTTTTGTGTCATCCTAATTCGCCTTAATTAGGTTTACTTATGCGTGCCTGGCCACGAGTCATTGACAGAAGGTCATTGCCTCCTTATCCCACGTAGTCATGTGACTTGTGCGACACAATTGGATGAGGATGTATGGGAAGAGTTGCAGGTATGCGAATATGACCTTTTTATTCCTTAGAGTCCTTTATGGAAATACTTTCCGTTTCTCGCTGTAGACTTTCCGCAAAGCGTTGACTCGCATGTTTGAGGAACGTGAGGAAGACGTAGTTTACTTTGAAAGTGCAATGCATTTGCGGAGATTCCCACATATGGTCTGGCATTGTGTGCCTTTGCCTAAGGAACAGGGAGATATGGCGCCCATTTATTTCAAAGTAAATTGTTTTAAACCGGATGTTCATCTTTCAAAAAAAAAACTCTGAACATGCTGGTACTTAACTAGAAAGCATTGTTGGAGTGTGAAACCGAGTGGGCCATGAATAAAAAGGTGGTAGATCTGAGCCAAAAAGATGTCAGACGCGCCATTCCGAAAGGCTTGCCTTACTTTGCTGTCGATTTTGGCAACCAAGGTGGGTTTGGTCACGTGATCGAGGACGAGCAGATGTTTCAGACGAATTTCGCTCAGGTAAGAATTCAGTGTGTGGGTTTTCTCTACCGTTAATATGAACCGATACAAAACAAGGAAATCCTGGGTGGGATACTTGATCTGGAACCCCGATTGTGGCGCAAACCTCGCCGCCAATCCTTCGAAGAGCAACGACGCAAGGTCATACAGTTTGCGGAAATGTGGAAGCCCTATGATTTTACTACGTCGTTACAGGAGTAATATAAAAATGGTTGTATTGATGTGGTAATAGAGATTTTTTTATACTTCTGTATCCTTGTTGCGAAATAAGGTATACATATTAACGATTCAAATTCAGGCGAAAACGCAGGAAAATTGCGATTTACATAGATTTTGCGTTCGTTGAGAGCTCGCATGAACCTTAATGGTAGTCGTATTAAGAGCCTCAATAAGTTGTGGGTGCGTTTCTCAGGAATTACAGATAGCGTTCAATGTTCTTTAATTTATTTATAACCTTTCGTTCGTTATCAGAGCCGTACCCAGACTTTCGGTTCGGAGGGGGTGTTGGCGAGGAGTAATATGCAATTTTTTGGACTTCGGGCATTCTCCTATGTTGGTCATTGTAAAATTAAAAAATCGGGAATTAGGGTGGGGTGAAACCCCTAACTCCATTGGGTACGGCCTTGTCTTTGTTAAGAGTAATATCACTAGAGCGTACAATCGTCACCGAGTTAGAAGGTACAGTTAGACATGTTACAAAACTGGCTCAAGCAAAAAAAATAATCATAAAATAGCTCAAGTTTTCTTGAACATCGTTGCCCAATCCACCGGAATGCATTAATAAGTTTCCACGAATAGTTTTCAAACCTTAAAGCCCTTATCGCCAGAGGTGTAATTGCGTTACGCAAACTAACTGATCTTCCTGCTCATGAATTCACCAATTTAACTTGCGAAAGAGTTTTCGTCATGTTTATTAGTGATGTGATAAGAAATTCCAAGAATTTCCTGTGACTACCGAGCGCATTTAGCTGTCCAAAAACAATTAGACAACTTTTGAGACGCAGCATATGTCCGTAAATTCTTACTTTGTTTCTTTTATATTATATTGAAGTTTCCTCTTACATGTCGAAAACATAGAACTAGCGACATTGCGTGCAGTTTGACGCATTTACGAGGAAGTTTCCGTAAAGCGCGATGCGAATTTATTATACTGCCATCGTCGGATAGAAAGTTAAGTTCGACAAGGTCTTGTACTATTGCGTGACGAGATGGCGTTCAGTTCGAGATCAAGCCCTTTGAAATCGGAACTCCGGCTCTTGTTCACCTGCCTGTGGTTGACTTGCCCCCTCTCTCCCTCTGCCGTTCACGCGTATTATATCCCGGTTGGTCTTGTATCAAGCCTTATAGCCCCTTTGCCCCGAAGGAGATTATGTGGGATGCCTGTGGAATGTTGGCACCTTTCCAGAGCTTTTAACTTTACAAATGGCTCGAAGATCGTAAAAAGGTAAAACGGGAGGTGGGCGAATAGTTGGAAGGGGGAAGTGTACAAATTTGCAAACGATGGAAGGAAAAAGAAAGACGACTTGGTATGCAATCGTGTAACGGAGTTGATTAGGCGTCGTCCTTCCCTCGCCGGATAAGCGAACTTATTAGGTTGCTCAAGCAAGGTTTGTTTTTCTGTCAGTGTAGCAATAGTGGTCCGATAGAATTAAAAGGCCCCACTTGCGTCGTAGAAGCATTCCGTAATCTTTCCCCATCTCGACTTGTGTTGCAAGTTCAGGTGAAAATGTTGCAAATAGAGCGCAGGTTTCCGAGCTGGGCAAGCCAAGAACCCTTATTTTGCATGGGCACTGAAGGCGAGCAAAGTCATGGGGCTACCTTGGAAAACCTCGCCTTCATTACCATAGCAGGCTCCTTGGCTTGGAATGCGGGCTAAAATAGCTGGCTCGCCTTGTACCTGGCGAGCTAACCCCCCTTAAGCGCCTCAAGGGGAAGTTCCACTAGACTGGTTCTCTATCCCGCCCTCCTTCCTCCCTTTTCTGTGTGCTGGGCTGGGGGGGACCCAACCTGGCTTGCATTGGCGTTTGAGCGGTAACAGTGTTGGCTCCTGGCAGACTACGTGGATGTGTACTACCACAAGTTCAGTCTAAATCCAGTGAACGTCCGAGACGAACGGGAAACGGATACCAGCGGCTAGTGGAACGCCATTTCCAAAGGTGGACCCACCGAAACTTGCAAATAACTGTGGTGGTTTGTGTGAGAGTAGAAAGAAATAAAAGCCATTCTTTGCGGATTATCCGATGTGTATTTACTTATTTAAAAAATTCTATGTCAAAACTTGCCAACCGATGAGGTGATCGCAACACGACCAGGATTACTCCGTAAAAGCACTGGATTAACCTACTCTTTGAACGTGAGAGCCCATGAGGAATATTGTGGATTTATAGTACTATGCCGTTCGCCGCGCACTACACGGGTGAAAAGAGCCAAACGTAACGCATTCCATTTGCGCTATTGCAGTTATTTAAGTTTATTTGGTGCCCACTGATGCAGGAAAACGCGAAGGGGAATAAAGCATTCCGTCAGTTCCATGTATTTTGGTGTGAGAGTGTGTAACCTTGATTAAATTCTTGATACCGGAGCATTAATACGCGAGGAGCCGCATTCCAGTGAGTCCAAGTCCCGCCTTTTCCTCCTTGTTGCCTCCCTCCGCGGCCCTGCGAGTCCCTCCGTATCCGCCGTGGACACAAGCAACCCAATTTCCTCCTCCGTGTTCATATTGTAGGAGGCAAGTAGAGAGAAGGAACTTTTTTATATACCCCCTTCCTTGGTTTGGCGCTTCCCCACCAAAAAGACCACGCCTCTTTCCTCTAGCGGTGAAAATCTCTGGCATGCCAACGTGAATGGGATGCGTACAAGGACGTGAACATGTGTCTTGAACGGGAGCCATGTGACGTCACATCACGTTACAGGTAAGCTAACATTCCTTTGTTATTATTTACACTTCATTTGACTGCTCCTACTTCAAAAGCAAACTACACAAGAACGCAACGATTCATTCTAGGGCATGGATTCTCCTTGTATAACTTTCAAGATTTTTTTATTTGAAAAAATTGTCGTTTGTTCCAACGTTTTTCCCGGTACGTTCCCACCGGATTGCTATGGATCAGTAAACATTCTGAGAGCAGTCCCCAAAGACGTAAGCATGTGGTGTTAAAAATTTCCTTTTAAGGGAAGAAACGCTTCTCACGTTCATTCGGAATGTGGGGAACGTTCCCTTCTGCAGTATTGCGTGTTTGGGATAACTGCTGTAAAAAAATCACCTCGCAATACTTTTATGGAGTGTGTTTTTGTGAGCGTACGCTGAGAGACACCAAAATTGGGATTAGAAATGCTTGACGAGTTTTGTTGTCTTTCCCCCCGTTATTTTTACGGAGCTTTCGCAGCGTTTGCCAAGCTTGTCACTTTGAAGAGCGCTTTACATGCCAAGTGAGACATTGTTGCCCAGAAACACACACAAAAACGGACTTCAGAAGCTGGTACTCGGACTTTTAATTGGCATCCTGCGCTTTTGAGCAATTCTTTATGGCGTTCCTCAACGCAGGTGACGCAGAAGTCACGGGATTCCTCGAGTATTTCCCTGTAAAGTAAAGGCTTGGGGTACAGGTCCTCTTCGAAACCTTCCTCACTCGAGACTGGAAAAGCTTTATGAAGCATGCGATTTCCTAGGGATGTTTTTCCACCGATAAGATAAAGCAGGCTGATAGTTAAAACACGCTTGATGGGTTAGCTTCGCTTTTCAAGGTTTCGAACCCGTTTCACTTTATATTTCTCAACCTCCAAGAATGCTAACATTCTGTGAGTCAGTCAAGCGAAAGTTCTTTAGCGATAAACGATGGTAACGAGCAGATAAAGTATGAAAACAAGAATAAGGAGCCAGAAGACACACAAAAAAAATAGGCCAGAAGAATCGAGTCTGGGCCCTTGCCCTCTTCCTTTATCTTTGCATGTTACAACAACCATTCCCAGCCGTTGAAATGACTTCCGTTCCTTGTTGACATTCCTTCACCTTACACTTTCGCCAAAATCGGTCGCGTGTCCCACAGCTTTATATTTTAAAAAAAATTGGCCATGCCAAATAAAAGCTTCATACTCCCGTCTGTCATTCGCACTTTAAATTCCTGATAAGAACGCGATCCGGCCGAGTAAGGGTTGGAAACTTGAGCTCGTTCAAGATCAGATGATCCCAACTCTTAATTTGAGACTAATCTGTAACCTTCCCAGTACTATTAGATCAATATTGTTTTCTTACGTTACAAAGCCTGTAATCTTATACAAGACCTCGGCCCTTTAGAAACGGGTGCGTCCTTAAGTTAGCAAATCTTGCCTGTTCACGCACTTACCTTGGCGAGGTCACGCTCAACGAGAACTTGTACCTACTCCATTATGCATATACACAATGCCAGGCTTTTTTTCCTCCCCTACCCCGTGTCTTTTTCCGGCCAGCCTACTGCAATAAAGGAATGTCCGTTATGCCAGTATTTATCCTCCCCACGGAGTTCCTTTTTTTTAGGATGTAAACCTACTAGCAGCCTGTTCTGTCATTGTTAAAGATTTTTTTCTAAAGATCGTAAATCTTCCGTAAAGGAAATTCCTTCTCGTTGAAGAGGTTTCGGAAGGAACTTGGGAAGTGAAAGGTCTGTTTTTGGTGCGGAGGGGGTGGAGTGGGGGGGAACTGATGCTGATTGACGGGCGAATCGAGCGACGACAGTTGCCATGCATAAAAGCCTAGAGGATGAAAAAGAGTCGTTTGCAGGATGGGGTGGTGGAGAGTGCGTGTAGGTTGTACAGCACTGTGCATAGTTGTAGTTAAGGCTGTGGGTTTCAGTCCGAGAGGGTGGGTTCATTCCTTGCAACCGCTGTACCAACAATTACAGACATAGCTATGAAAATAAAGGCGCCAGAGCTTTTCAAGTCCGTCCCGTCTACTGCCCCGGCCTTCCTGCATTCTTTGCAAGGAAAAAGGCCGCGGGAAAAGAGAGGGAGAGAAAGAAGGAACAGAGAGAGAGAGAGAGATCTATCCCTCCAACGTATGCTGGATCCCTTTTTTTTTCTTCTTTTTTTTTGAGGGGGGGGGGGGGGTGTTGGGGTATCGGGCGGTATAGTTTGGTGCTGTGGCTGCGCTGCTCTTAAGCATCTCGTCTCTTTTTTTGGGCTCTCCCCGTCCTTCGCTCTTTATTCGCCTCTTACAGATACTTATGCAGTGCACTAGGGCGCCCGCCACCTGTTAAACATTTAACCAGATGGCCTGGCCCGGGCAAGAAAGTAACAAGTCGAGCCAAAACATCTCAAAAACTTGCCTATTATTCCACTCCATTGAATTCCGAGGCTTCTCAACTGCTGTTATCAAGCGTTTCCATCTCTTCAGCGTATGTTCCTATACGTGGGTTTTTGTAAGACAAGGAACGATTGTTGCGGGTGGAAAAATTGTTTTCGGTCTACAGAGCTTTTTCGAACGTGTTGTACCCATTGTTTATGCAACGTATTTGTGTATGTTTGTATAACTTCCAGGATTCCAATTTCTTGAAAATATCTTTTTTTTTAATAATTTTTTTTAAGGATACCAATAACATTGTACCACAAGAGGCTATTTCCACAAAGAGTACAAGGCCTTGTGCCATGCCGAGGTTATACCACCTTGCTCCGCGTTGTCGTCAGATAACTAGCACAGACGGATAGAAATTAATTATGAAATCCCGCTAAAGAAGGAAGTTGAGGAAACTGTGGACAATAGAAGCACACTTTTCCGGCCTCTATGGGACCGGACGTTAGGCTGGTTAAACGGATAAAAGACGGAAGATAGTAATTATAGTTTCTAATTTACGAGATAAACGTACATGTACGAAAAAAACGTACATGTTTTGTATGTAAGTATTCACTCAGCATTTTTATTTGCGAAAGAGCCTGTAAATTTTCTAGAAAAAAAATACTTTCCCTATGAATATCGCGTACTTGCGATTCCAGAAGGCCGATTCGCGGCCGTTGGCATTGTTATTGCTTCATACATTTTAATACAAAGAAAACGAAACAAAGACGTACTTGCGTGTCTGGGCTCTAAACAGATTTTGGAAAAACCGTTTAGAATCTAATTTCCTCCTTTCCGGAGCTTTTTGTTTTTGATTTCAATGACAGTGACACCGGAGCGTATAATTGAGTATTCACAATACTCATGCTAGAAAATCTGTAATTTTACCAGTTTATATCTGGGGGTGTGGCTTTTGACAAACTTTGATGAAACCTAATAAATGGTTTAGAAAAATGCTGCGTAACAAAAAGTGAGAATGTGAAGTTAAGAAAACATTAGCTCGTTGTGGGAAGTTTTACGTTGTAATATTCTCATGTAGTAAGTAAATCTTAATAGTGACCAAAATGACTGCGATCGAAGGGATCATAACCGTTGGCGTATGCCTTCGAGCGGGAGGGGGTGAAAAGGTTACTGGGGAGGTCGGAACTATTTAATAAAAGCTTTTCGTTCCTGAGAAATATTTTCCTACCTTGCAGTTCGTGAGTTCCAGAAAACTTTCTTCCGAAGTACAGCGAACTTTCAGAAACAATTTAAAATGCTCCATTTATATAGTTCAGCGGTACTTAACTGTTCAAGTTATACAGAAACCGTCAAGTTTGGTGCACGTCTCACTATTAGACCGGTAAAACGTTATTAGCTATGTCAGATTACATTTCACATGTTATGCATCATTTATTTTATTGTTTTCCGTTTTTAACATTCCATTATTTATATTTCCATATGTTTTTCAGTCTATGTGTAGTTTATTCTAGATTTGGGTATATTTTTACATAGCACTTCGAATTTTTGTATGGAAGATGATCCCTGAGGTATGTTTAACATTCCGTTGCCGAATATAGATTTTATTGTATTTTATTGTATTTTATTGTTGCTCGTTTTTAGTGTTCCATTATTTATTTCATATTTTTTCAGTGTAAGTGTATTTCATTTGATATTTGGCCATACTTTTTGTATAGCACAAAGCATTTTTGTATGGAAGATGCGCACTGAGGTATGCTTAACATTATCCTAGCCGAAAATAGATTCAAGACTTCATACGTTCCTTTGATTTCGTCATCTTGTGTCCATAATGGACCATAATTCCCTGGCGTCCCAACTTATTCTCCAGCTCGGACTCCCTTTGGGCCCCATTCAGGCCGGACTTGGGGAGTCTTTTTACGATCGGTGCACTCTCGGTCGCGAACGCATTCCGAGCGTCAATCGTGACTGTGCGCTGACTTTGATCAGCAAATCTTGAGGTTGAGAATGGAAGTTTGGTATGGTTTTGGAAGTTGGCGAGTTTATTAGGGCTCTGCGTCGTGTGCACGTATAGCCGTAGCGAAAGAGCTATAATAGAGAAACTGGACTCCCCCACATTCCAGAGCCAGGTGGCAAAGGGAAGCCAAGAGAGAGAAAGAGAAGGAGAGAGAGAAAAAGGAATAAAAAATAAAAAAGGACCGAAAGTTGGCTGGGTTTGGGCCACGCCACGCATTCAGAGCTTCGGCATTAGAAATGCAAGAATGCCGCTGGCCTTCGGGAGGTTTTGGTGCATTGCCATGCTTCGTTCAGCTTCATCAAACTCGGGGTCCGTCCGCGCTTTGCAATCCTTCACTTGGCTACAAACTGTTGGGTCCATGTCGGTGTCGTTTCCAGCTTCGCCGATGCTTTGCGCCCAACGAAAGTACAAGTAAGCCAAAGTGACACTCTAGAACGACCGCGTGCACACTTGGCGACCCCAAAAGTCTGCATATGTAAATTTTGGCTTCCCCGCCGTCGTATGCGAAGGTCACTTGAAAAATTACCAGCTGGCGTCTCCGAACGCAAGGTGCTTGAGTTTTTCCTGATCTTTTCCATTAAGTTTTAAATTTTCGTCATTGAAATTATCGTCATTCTTCATTGAAATTGTCTTCATTCTTCATTGAAATTATCCTCATTCTTCATTGAAATTATCTTCATTCTTCATTGGAATGATCTTCATTCTTCATTGAAATTATCCTCATTCTTCATTGAAATTATCTTCGTTCTTCATTTAAAATTATTTTTTTTGAAATTATCTTAATTCTTCAGTGAAATTATCTTCGGTAAGTTTTAAAGTATTATTATCTTCACCTTATGAATTAAAATTTTCGTAGAATGTTTTCTTTGGGAGAAAAACTTCTTGGTGAAATAAAACGTCATTCCTACGAGTTATTGATTAGCGGCAGCCGGAAACGGAGCATGGCAATCGATTATGAGCCCCAGCATTGGCCATCAGTAGTCAGGGACTAGGACAGTGTAGGCCAGGTGACCTTGCCTTGATCTGTAAAAATTCTTGGCGGCAATTGGCTTGGCAGATGGGAGATTCCCGAAACCGACTCCAATATCCGGTGCAGTAAAAGGCAAAGGGGGGTTAAGGGGGGACATATACGACCTCCAAAGCCGGGTCATTCGTCTTCTTTCGTGGTTGGTTCTGTCTTATTGCTTCGAATTAGTCGCACCTAATTTCCCGGACTGACATAAAAATCATTAGATTTTCTGTCTAACTGATCGAGCCGAGGAACCAAAGATAAAATTCCGAAAAACCAAGAAGCTTTGAACCTATGGAGTTATGTGAAAACTTTCCTTTAAAACTTCATGAGTAACGCGTTAAAAATAGTATAAAAAGATTGGGGCTGGGGTTTAAGGGCTTAAGAAATTTCCCGCATTACCACCGGTCGTAAGTGGCTAATGTTCTAAATTTGTTAAAGGGGTAAGTTTTCGGCTCCGGCCCCAGAAAGCATCACGGGTAGTTTAGAAGCCCCCTCCCTTCGATTTTTTTTTTCGCTTTTAGGACCAAGAAAAGGTTTTCATGGATTTGGGACGTGGGAAGGTTTCACAGTTGTGTTTTCGGGGAGTCTCATTAATTGCGTTAAGAAGGTGACAAACGGCCGGAAATCGTTAGTAGACTCTCGTTAATGGACAGTTTTTACATTGTGAGATGCATGAGACGGATTAGAGAGGGAAACCAAGGAACAAGGAATGGGTAAGACACGAAAGGAAGCTCTCTTTTCACACTCAAAATGGACTGAAAGACGAATAGGGGCACTGAACAGTTAATTCATGTCCGGAACTTTCAGCAGCGTGACACTAGCGAATTAAAATCCCCGACAGCGATGGCGATTTGACGTGATGTATGACCGAGGTCATTGAGTATATGTCTTGTACGTATTGCGCCAGGGAATGATAAATGAAGAAGATGCTTATGGCTTCGTTCGATCTTTTTCTCTCGGTCCGTGATTGAAGAACAATGCCCTTTGCGAAATAGGGTGGAGTAGGACGCTTGTAATGGAGTTTTGGGGATCCCTTAAAAGGTTCAGCACATATTTCCGTGAACTTTTTAAAGAATAACACCTTGCTTGGTCATTTTTGGATTGATTCGAACGCTTGGTTTGTGATGGTTCTACTTATACTCCGCCCAAGAAGCTATTAAATGAAGACGTACGTATAGAAACAGGGGAATTCTTCCGGAAATGCCGCTGTAATAGAGGAAGACGCCAGCAGTTTATCACGCACAGAAAACGCCTATGTGCCAAGGTTTTAACCCCCCAAGTCTCCGTGGAAGACCAGCAGACACCAAAGCAAAAATGCCATCGAAAGCTCGACTTCGGGAACGTAATAACTACTTCACGGCGAGTGGAGTTTGGGTTGTTTGTGGTTTTCCAAGCCCAGGCTTTTTAGTACGGAAACAAAGCAATAGGGAGCTGTCCAATTAAAATGACATGTTATCCACCACTAGCATTAAGATAAAACTAGTCAGGCTCATGTATAATCGGCTGGGTTGCATTATCATCTTTTTTGTTGGGGTTTCGACGCTCGGTTTGGTGCATCGCTAATCTTCTGTTACGATCTTAATGAGTCCCATTTGAAACAGGTTTTCATTATTTGTCCTCTGAAGACTCTATGAACTCTGGTGATGATTGATTTTTTGTGTGTGTGGTTAGAAATGCTTGATTACTGGTTCATGCTATTGGAGACGGGACGTCCTTAATTTATTGTCACTTTTTTCAAGGAATTTATACGACTTCTTGTGTATTTGTTTCACTTACCTATATGGACTTTTGTTTTCGGCGTTTGTCAACAGGTTGGATCTGAGTACATCTGTTAATCGGTCCCGGTTCTGCCCCAGCAGATTGGCATTGGAAGGGGCCGGGGCTTGTCCCCGTCGTCCCCAGCATCTCGGCAAGCGTGGCGACCGTTCCCACGAGTGCCACCTTCGCCAACGTCCAGTTTCCGTAGCCGAGATCTTTTAACTCTGGCAACGTTCGCAATGCGGCAACCCGTTGTGGTCGCCGTGCCGTCCTGCTCTTCGCCTTTGCCGTCCGCACGTCGTTATGTTGCTGTACAACTCTTGTCCGGGGAAACACTCTACTTTGATGTCGAGGTAAATAAAATACACCAATATTTTTTTATTCCAATTCCCGGCGTAGTCTATTGTCGGTTTCTTGGAGTTGAGTATCCATTTGAGAGAAGGACTTTCGCAAAGAAAATGTAACAACAGGGCACACCAAGAATTAGATATTACAAGAAAATACATTGTACGTTAAAAAAATATATTATAGTAGAAAGATACACGATAGAAAATATATTATATTGCAAGATACATTATACAAAATACATTATATTACAAGATACATTATACAAAATACAATACATTACAAGAAACATTATACAAAGTACGTTATATTACAAGATAAATTATGCAAAAATAATTATATTACAGGACATATACGAAATCCATTAGATTACAAGAATTGGAATGTACAGAGAAAATTTGATGTTACAGTTGATTTAGAAATTATTGGCAAACAAACGCCGAGATCCTTTTCCTGTTAAGTTTTGCGTTGGGGAATGTTTTGCATTCCTCCGCCCAAAGTTGGAAAAAGGCACTTTTTTGCACGCTGACTTCGTTTATGGCTCCCTGCGACCAGCAATCGAGCCAGCATACCTTCGCAATGAGCTCAGCCAAGCAAAAAGGCCCATGCGATGCTCAGTCTGGGCATTAACTTGACTCTAGCTGGTTAACGCGTCCTTTTTTTTATTTCCTTGTGGGAAGAACGGAGCTTTTTTTGGTACATACCTGTTACGAAACTAACAAACAAGAGCTCAAGCATCGGAAAACGGTTTCCCAACGAAAGAAAAAATTTCTGGTCAGGGAAGGTTTGCATACGTGCGGAAATCATTAGACTGTGTTAATTATGGAAACTTGGGGAAAATCGTAATGGCTTGGGCTATTTTTTTTTCGCCAAAATGACTAAGCACAAATTCAGCTGGCCAGTTTGCCCACGCAGCAGGACTTGTGACGGTGAGAACACGTGCCTGCACTCACGATTTGTACTTTTTTGATAACTTTGCAGCAGTCAAAGAAAATTGTGCGAAAAGTAAAATAAAAATGGTAGAAGTTTCATAGCGAGTATCGAGGATATCTGAGCAGTGTATTGCCTGCAGTTCGAGAAGATACGAACAATCATGTAGTGCAGCTTTAACAATCTCTTTCGTAAGCTAGGATACGGCTTGTAATGTTTTTTTTATTTTTTATTGGGTGTGCAAAATATTGTTTCTTGTTAAATATAATATTGTATAATCTAATTCATAATGTTGTAAAATATTGTATAATCTTGTTGCATAAAACAAGATTATCTACAATCGGTACGTTTGTTGTAGTTAATCTTGTGTTTTAAGCCAAAATGTTTTTATCGTTAAGTTTCTACAAAATAAAAAAAAATGAATAAATATTGTAAAATGCGACCACGTGACAGTTTGAATAAGATTGCCGTCTTGTGCGATATTTGTTATAGTAAAATGATGACTCACATGATTATTAACATGAAATTGTATTTTCTTCGCAGGCGAAGGGTAAAGTGAAAGATTTGTATGCTGCTGTGGTCCGGAATATGTCATCGTTGGGTATGAAGAGTGCCGAGCTATTCGGATTAGCTGTGTGTCTCGGTAAAGGTTTTTCAATTTTTGTGTAGATAAGAATTGTTTCTAAATCAATAGTAAGACTGAAATGCAGTTCTCGTTAGGGAATCTATTCAAATTTTCCTAATCATATTTTATAAAGGGAACCTATTCGTACTTTAGAATTGTTTCATAGGAGAAAAAACAAATACTTAAAAGCAATTTTTAAAGAGCCAAGGGAGTAAAAGCAGACATAAAGAACAAGATTACGAAAAGAAAAACAAGTATTTTTTTATAGTGGCTTTTTTGTAAGGGATATTAACCTTGGCCCTCTGCTGAATGACAGGGAGTACTGTACCAGAATACCACGCGTGATTAATGGGCGATTTCGTCTTTTACATGCATCTTCTCGCTACTCTACTATTTGGCCTTAACAAAAAGTCACATCCGAAGGCACTAATGATAGATTACAAGCCTGTTTGGCTTGGAAGTTGTCCCTTTGTGAGAAGACTTTTTTTCCCGTAGGAAGCGTTCAATCACCATGTTTTTCTTTTCTTTTTTGTCTCTCTCTCCTTTTCGTATTTTTTTTCCTTTTAAATATCCTCTCGTTCGGCCACTATTAGATTTGTTTGACAGCGCAGGAGTTAACGGGGACTAACACGACTTTTTTATACTAGAAAGCTCGTCTTTTATGTCCTGGGATTTATAGTTCATGACTAATTGTGGTTTTGCATCTTTTCGGGTCGCAGATAACGAATACTTGTTTGTGGATCCGGACAATAAGTTGGGAAAATACGCACCGAAGGCCTGGAAAACGTCACATACCAGCGTAAGTACAGTTTCCGATAATCCTTGACTTAGATCCACATCGTTGACACGCTTTGTAGACTAAAATTGAGGGAAGTTTTGATTTACAACTCTTCGAGATTTTCCTGTAGTTATGTAAATAAAAGTTACCTTGACGTTCCAAGAATTTCCATGCGGAACCTTCAGTTTCCGTCAAAGTGAACAACACACTGTTAAGTTATTCGGCACTGTGGAAGCATAAGCGTCTTCCATTAAAAATAAAAACTTTGGGATGTTAACGAGTTGAAGTTTCTTTTAAAAACATCTCAGCCCCTTGACGCCAATTAAGCCCTTCTCAGCTACTGGGGAAGCTTATTCATCCCCTTAAGCTCCTTTTTAAGTTCGTTAACGTTAAATTCTGCTCCTGAAAAGGTTCGTTAACGGACATGATGTTAGAAAAATTGGGAAAAAAGAAGTAGAAAAAAATGGAAAGAAACAACGAAACTTTTCTTGGGTCTTGATACCACAAGGTATCTGAACTACAAGTACAGGAGAGCAGAAGAGAGAAGGGAAAAAAAAGAAGGGCTTTTAGCATAAATTCAACAGGTAGCCCGTAGCTCTACTACTAAATTCCATCTGAGGCAGGTTATCTCGGCATCGTCTAAACCCAGACCACGACTTATTGGCTCACTCTTTTAGCGCAACAGCCGTTAGCCATTTTTTGCCCCTTACCTTAATTCAAACTTCAGTAGGCACGTATTCGGATTCTTTGGCTTACCATTAGGCAAAGCGAATTAGCCTTCTTGAAATTCTTGGAATTACGAAAAAAATTACGATTGTGAAAGACAAAAACGGAGCTTAAACATTAAAATAAAAAGGATTGCGATTGTCTTTTAGGTTACAATGTTTTTTACGTAAGTGATAGAAAGGGAGTTGTGCGAAGGCACGTTTTACTGCGAAGGAGAAAGAGGCAAGAAAAGAATGATTCCAAAAAGCAGAATTAAGTCACGTCAGGAAAAAAAGAGATCCTGCCGTTCTTTTTAAATCGGTTGAAGAGCACAAGTTGTGCGTAAGCCCAGTAGCTGTCGGCCCTTAGGTCGAGGAGATTATGGCTCCACCCTACCATATAGTTTCTTTTTTAATCTTTTCCTCTCTTCGTAGTGAGGGGCCTCCCTTAAGGTCCCTTCTACAACTCGTCTCTTTCTTTCCCAAAATAATAAATAAAAACTAGCCTCCGCATCTGCATTTTTACCTGGGCCATTTCAAAGCCCCCTTATAAAAAGGAACCTGTTTCATGAAAGCATTCCGGACACCCATCATAATTTGGTTGGCCGTTGCCTCTCTTGCCTTGCGTACACAAAGCGTAGACGCAAAAGGAGGAGAAATTATCTATTTTTACTTTTTGTCTTGTCTTCTGGCCAGGATAGAGATCGAAGAGTCGCTTCCGAGAGATTCTGCCATGCTAGAATTTAGGGCGTGATTAAAGCGCGATACCCACAAGGTTTACGCGAAACGCGTACGGAGATATGTGAGCTTCTAGTTCGGGTATGCATTTTTGCATGTTATTTGCGCCCAAAAGAGGAATAAAACTCTTATGAGTGAAGTCAGTTGCCTATCTTTGATGACTTGGCAGTTATTAGGCATTATAAACCCCCCACCGTCCTGGGAGTCAAGTTGGTACTGAAGGTATTTGGCTTCGAGTGGCGTTGGCTTACCCAAAAGTTTCCGGGTGGGGTTTTCTGGGTACAGTTGGAGAGGAGCCGAAACCAGAGTTGTGGTTTGTGGTTCATGGAGATGCTCGAGACGAAAGTTGACATTACTCGCAACTCGCAACAGTAGCGTATGGCTTTTCTTACCTGGCGCCAAAAGCCCAATTTTCTTTCTTTTGGGTTAACCAAATTGGTACTTGCCAACATTCGCCCGACGTCTCAGGGAGTCCTTCAGACCCCAGCCACTTGCTTCTACCATGAAGGGGTTGTTAGCTTATCAAACTTTCCGAGTCGTCCAATTTTCAGTAAATCAACCTCCGGCGAAAACAGTTTCTTCTCCTACACTCCATGTTTGGGATAAACATACAGGCCTGCTCCCTTAGTTTTGGGGCACGTCCATGGGAAAACAGACAGCCCTCGAAGTTACGGACTAAATAATAGAAATAAATGTTGTACATTGCAGCAAGTTCGATAATTTTATTTGTAGAACGAACGGACGTTTGAAACATATTTTGACATAAATTCTCTGAGTGGGAACGTTGAAACTTTTTTAATTACCAGCGCCTAATTATCAGCGCTGACAATTGCGCGTAAGCAAAGATAGAACATTCGCAATCGGTTAGGTTGCACGACTTGTGGGAATCAGAGATTCGTTGCCCTGCCCAGAATGCGTTTGATTTGCGTGGTACTAGCGCAGATTGTACAAAAATCTTTTGTGAATTTACAGTGATTCACTGCGCAGCAAAACTTTATATGAACTTCACTCTAAAAATACTTGCAAAAATGTTTTTTATCACAAGTTTGTGGTAGAAAAACATTTTTAAAGTATTTTTTATAGTAAGGTTTGTATCATTTTTGCTGCCCAATGAATCACTGTAAATTCAAAAAAAATACAGTCCATTTTCAGCAATGCGATGATGGGAAAAGGCTTTACTTTGCCCGTTTTGTAGGCAGGCAGATGCCAGTGCAGGCCAAAACCCGGGGACTTGTAATGTGTTTTTGCCGGTGGCCAGAACGCAGAGCTGATTATCTATGGAATGTAGAATGTAGAAAGCTTGCCGGCCGCACCTCGCGCAGAACAATGGGCCAAGCCAGGAACCTTCGCTATATAGCAACGCTGCATGAAAGCAAGCCGAGTTGCACAAGCTTGGAGCTGCACTGAACTGTTGGCTAGTGTGGAAGGAGCTGGAAGGCAAGGCTTTTGCCTTACAGGCAAAACACAGCCCTAACTCCCCCATCGCCCCACCAAACCACCTAACCATTCCAAACGGACATTCAAATTTTCAAATCCCCACACATCAGAAAAAACTCCTTACAACTTCTTGATGTCTTGAGCCTCGGCCATATCAGCAGCACCTCCGCCTTTTCTTGATAGTCGTATTAGGAGCCATATTTTTTCCATTCCCCACGTTCTTTCTTTTTGTGTGTGTGTGAAAAGAGGATTTATTTCTGCAGTCTTCACCGGTGAACGACAAATGAAACTAGAAGAAAGGCGAAACTTGAGACGTCGTGTTTTCATTTGATATCGTTTTGGGTTCAAGAAAAATGAAGGATAAAAAAAGGAAAAGGGAGGAGACGATCCGGACCATGATTTAGAACATTCCTAGTTGATGAATGATAGCATCAGGCTCAAGACATGAAACAGGAAGATGAAATGATGGGGGATATAAAATTCCCCCCCGTTAGCGCCCACTCCCCTCCCTCTCTGAATTGTGTTGTATTAGTTTTCAGATTGGCTCGGGTTTGAGCATTCGGTCAAGTCATTGGAGCATCTCCTGTCCATGTAAAGGCAAAAGGCGCAGCTCTCTCACCAAGCAACATCAACGAACCCATCCTTGAAGCTTTTGCACCAGGGTGTAACCCTACTTTTTTTTCTACTTCTTTTCACTTGTGTTGATTTTTATTAGCTCTTTGCAAGCTTGTAAAACACAGGGGATAACAACGCTGGAAAAGCTGATTAATGGAAGGAACCGTAGTGCACTTCTGATTCTCGGTAAAAAAAGAGACCTGAAAAGATTCATCCATTGTTGTAAGCTTGAATGCAATTTTTTTACATCGTTTGTGTTTCCAAACTTTAAACGGTTTTTAAAAGCAGCTTGCATCGTATACGTTACAAAAGATACGTTTTACACCTCAGTGCACGCCAAAAACGGTGTAAAAGTTGAATGCAAGCCTAACCCTTGGACTTTTCCTCCATTAGGCAGACATTGAGCTATTTGGTGGGAAATACCTTTGGGGGGTATTTTTGGGTGAACGTCGACAAATTGAATGCATTTTTAAGGGAAAGGGGGGTGTCAATGAAACTATTCGGCTGGGATGAAAGAGAAAGCGTCTTGCACCGTTCATTACGGGATGTGGGAGTTTAGGTAACGTAAAAGAGAGGCTACAGAATGAAGCCCGGAAAGAAAGAGAGGAGGTGATGATGGTACGTTCCCAAAAAGAGTCACGAAAACGTTGTGGTGTGTACAAGTCTGCGAAAGATACGTATGGGTCTTTTCCCCTCCTGACTGTCTTACTCGCGTCTTAGGACGCTGCTTTTGGTCATGGTTGAGGAAACTTGAAAGAATCGCATGATTTGCATACTTGGTGCAAAACGACAACTTGCACTTTGGGAGAGGAAGGTAACTTTTACGTGCCCATGTGGCATTGGACGAAGCGGGGAGGAATGCTGTCTAGCCCAGTTTGGCAAGCTTCGACGAAAACGTTGGTGGAAGGATATTGAAGACTGAGCTTGGCTGCCTAGGTGTAATGCTGCATACTGTTAGGTGATTCTCGCCAAAAAGAAGGTCTCTCACTTTGCCAACAACTTTAACAGCGTGGAGCGTGAATACTTTGACGGTCACTTTTCCTGTTTTGGATATTTGAACAAGTTCAGGGAGGTAAAAGACTCAATGGGCAACGACACCCACGAGCTTTACCGAAGTTGTCTTTCTTTTTTTCTCTTTTTTAACAAAAAAATCAGCGTGCTGTTGTATTGGTTTAAACAAAGATATAAAGGGAAGAATCTAACATAATTTGCGTTGCTTCACAGGGTCTCGACAATAGCGGCAACGTTCTTTTGGTTTTGTATTTCCGCGTCCAGTTCTACGTCGATAGCCATCTCCTTATCAGGTAAACGAATGATTTTTTTTGCTTCGTGTCGGGAAAGAAGTTCCGAATCCGAAATTCAATGGTTATCTTGCGGTTAAGGGGAGACATTCTTTCTTCTCTCTTTTTTTTACTCGTTTTTTTCGCGCTCTGTTGGTGTAAAAGAGTAAAATGGTTGGTACATGGGTATGTTTGTCGTTGGCAGGGATCGTGTAACCCGACGTCATTATTATTTACAACTGCGAGAAAATGTTCTCCGTCACGGTCAGCCGGCTTCGGAAGAAAGTTTTTTCTTACTGGCAGCCCTGGCTTTGCAGTCCGATGTGGGTGATTTTAGTGAAGAGCATAGTGGAGTTTACTTCAACCCTCACCTGTATTTCCCCGCATGGGTAAGTTTTCGACAGAAGAAGATTTTTTAACTTGTTTTGTCGCGACTGGTTGGCTGATGGTATCATACGTTAGATCTTGGAACGCGTGGGCGAGGATTACGTCGTTCAAAACATTCCTGCCATGCATCGCGACCATCAAGGCTTGTCCCGAGGCTCGGCTGAGCTGGCGTACATCAAGGAAGCGTCTAGCGGCGAAGCGCACCATGGTCTCCACCTCTACCGGCTCCGTCATTCCAAAAAGTCGGACAACAATCGGTCGCTGGACCGTAGTCGAAGCGTGGAAAGGCCTAATAACTCGACGACGGTGGTTGCCCACACGACCTCGTCGTCATCCGCTGTCCCCTCAGCCACCATTTTAGGGAACGAGCGTAACACGTTACGACGGAACAGAGAAAGTCGGAGCACCGAGCGGGAACGGGACCTCAACAGCAGCGCCACCGCCAACGGAGGAGGATGTGCGGCCGATGGAAGTCCCCGAGCAGCAAGCCATGAAAGCGCTACTGAGGGCAACGTTTGGTTGGGAATCTGTGCCAGGGGCATTGATATTTACGAGGTATTATTGAGATCTTTACCTCCCTGAAATTTTAATCCCCTCTTCTCGAAAAAAAAAGAATGATTTACTGTGGGTTCAAGATTACAGAAATACATGCGTTTTGTTTGCCTTCTAGGAGGGAGAGACAGTTACCAAGAGCTTGCGTGCGTCCTTCTTATGGCCTAATATTGGAAAACTCTGCTTCGAGGTAAGTTAGGAATGTTGTTTATCTCGCCATACTTTGACCATGAAGACAATCTGCCAAGTTTCCCTCGTCGAGACTAAAATGAAACATTCCACAATGGATAAGGAACGATAATACAATAAATAGCAATTCGGTGCTCAGGGGACAAATCTTGTTACGAACACCTAGTCTGTCGTTCGTCTTTTGCAGGGAAAGATTATCTTATAAAATTCTGTTGTCGTACTCGTATTCCCGAACGCGTATGGAAGTAAGTCAGGTTTTTGTTGTGTAATAAAAATGCAGAATGTGTGTGAGCAACTTGGGATTGGGCCACATTAGCGAGAAACCCTTCCTTCGTAAGAAGTACTCAAATTTCCTTTTCTCCTGTTAAGGCGACGGTGCACCTAACCGTGGTGTAGGGGAATCACATGCTGAACTGCGTCAGCGATTTTGCCAAAATTACTCGGTATTTTATTAAAACATCTCAATAGTAAAGTTTTACCATGTAATATCTAGCGCACACTATCGAGATTTTCTTAAAAGTTTTTTTATTTTGTAAAAAGCGAATCAAATTTCGACTTTTAGTAAAAAGCATTTCAAATATACGACCTCAAAGTACAATAAAGCACCGTTTGTCCTAAATTATTATCGAAAGCGGAATTTAAATTCGTTGGTTGGTTTCGGATTTATCACTTAAATAGTTTTCTGAAATTTCTTAGGTGATAACTCCAAAACTAAATGTCAGATTTGAATTCCGTTTTGTTGAAATAATACTTTCAAATGGGTCTAGTGAACCTTGCGATCGAATGTTCGAAATTGCTTTTCTGTAAAAAAAAGTTTAAATTAGAATCACTTCCTATGAATTTACAAAGATCTTTTTAAAGAAAATCTGGACTTTGTGCACTGGATATTACGATCTAAAACTTTACTGTCGAGAGTGTTTAAGGAAATACTGAGTAGTTTTGGCGCAATCCAATCGCAATCCACAGGACATTCAAGCGTCTTGCGTTTTTCAGAATTAGCTTCCCGTCTGATTCGTTGGCTTACAATTTAGTACACCTCGTGTAATTTCCCGAAAGATCCACTGCGAATTCTGCTGCGTGTCAGTGTCTCTGAATACCCGCACGGAAAAATTATAAGAAAGTGGCCAAGAGAGTTGATGAAGAACGATTCCCTATTTCCTTATAAAGGGTACGCTTCCGAGTGATGCCCCTCTTCCTTCTTCTGTCTTATCTCTCGACCTTCTTAGCTTGCACCACAGGAGGCCCATTTTTTTCTTGTTTTGCTCGAGTTGGACAGGCAAAATTTTGGTTAGTGGAAGGGGCAACTTGCTGGGTTTAAAAATTGGGAGGTTGGGAAAAAGGCTTATGCTTTTCGTTATAATAACCCGTCGACCATATACGTCGCTGCCCAGAGAGCGATCTTTGCCTTATGCATCGTGGTCTTTCACGGGGAATGTGCGTGAGTGAATTGGGCAGGGAAGCTCGTTCCATTCGCAAGAAAGGCCGTGTTCGATATACCTGTTTTTGCTCTGATGAGGCTATGCAGCCTGCGGGTGTCAAAGGGTGGGCCGGAGCACTCGCGACCTCGCGTGCTGCATACTGATCAGGGACGCGGGGTCTCTCGCTCGTCTTCCAAGACAAGCCAAGGTTCTACCCCCCCTTTCCTCCATCTACCTCAACTCCTCGATGGAATGGAGACTCTGAAATCCCACTTGGTTGGGAGCGCAGCCTCCTGTATTTCGTTACAGGATACTTTTTCTCTTTAAAAACGTTACCTCTTTTCACTCCATAGACTCTGAAAATTTTCTTCCGTTCCGAGCCACTCATCGTAAATCAAAGAGAATTATGCCCTTTCGGGCTCAACTTGTGGCTTTGAAGCGAAGAGAGAGGAAAAAATTAACGTGAAAAAACTTTTAATTGGACCATGTAATCAGCGTTTTTTTGTAAGGATAAAAAGGGAGGGGTTACGGATGGAACTTTTGATTCACAGAAAAGTTGTTATTTTTTTTTTTTTTTTTGGTGTTGTTGACTGAAGGTTTTTTTTAACGTTTTACCAAGAAGGACAAGGTTTAAGAGCTGACGAAGGGAAATGAAGGTTTTTTTGAGGTCATCAAAGGAGAAAATTGGGGGCAAACTATGGGCCTCGCGATTTTGTTTTTAATGAAAGGCTTTTGATGGGTTTGTCGCTCGCTTTGTCGAGGTTTCAACCCGAAGTGTTCGCTTTTAATGTGCTGTGAAAGATAGCAACGGAGTGAAAAAGGCCCGGAGAATGTCTGTAATTCCAAATTACCCAAACGACTAACGACGCTTTACTACTGGAACTACCTGTAGACGTGTGCCCCCCCCCCCATTCCCCCCATCTTTGTCCCCTATGGACGTTGGAACAACTTTTATTTCCGTACCTGCACGCTCCTCGCATTCTCGGCAAGGTAAAATGTCTTCCGAAGTTCTAAGACATTATTAAGGAAAAGGGCCCTTTCCTTCCAACTTTGCTTCATTACGTGGCCCCGAACTCGTCTCGTGAGCGTTTTGCTCCAACAATTTGCGCCATTTGGCCCAAAGCCAAGCTTTAATAACAACAACAAACGGCTCACACAGGGGCCCCCAGAAGGAGGAATTTTCAAATTCATTTTTCTTTTCATTCCTGACCGTTTTGGTGGTACAAAGAAGGCTGCTGGGGAGGACATGGGAGGCTAAAGGTGTGTGGGGCGGTTCTAAGCGAGCTGAAGGCACCTGAACAACTCCTAGACGGAACAGAAGAAAACTTGTGATAGGCTTTGCTGCTCGTGTGGGTTACTTGAATAGGCCCAGGTATGCTAAGGCGTTTCTTCCTAACGGGCAGACCCAAAAAGATTTGTACCTTCTCAGACCCCGAGGAGGGTATATTTTAACCCGAAGGACATTTTGTAGGAGTTGTCTCGTGGGGCGCCAATTGCTGCCGCGGTTCTGGGTTTCCATCACCCATCTTTATGCTTAGGAGCTCCAGGGCATCTGGTTTCCTTCTGCCAAGCAATAGCAGCTTGGCTTGAGCATCCTTCACTCGAGACGTGTACACGTATATGTGGATGTGTGGGCAAGATGCATGGGGCTTGTTTAGAACAGCCTTCAGACTCGCCCGTAGGCCGTTAGACCCCATCGATTTCTGAACCCAAGCGTGGCGTGCTAGGGAATGTTCAGGAATTATTAGTCTCGAATTCAAGAAATGGTTGGCTTTGAAAATTGATATGCGATCAGCGAGCTCGAGTCAGCAAATTTCCAAATGAAATGGTGGTGTAAAAGTGCATTGGTATTTGCACGATCTGGTCGCATAGCACGTAATGAAAGGGATTTGGCTCGCAGCCCAAAAGTAGCTTGGGTCCCAGCTTTCGTAAACGAAACAAATCACTTGTTGAAGCGAATTCCGTTGTAAATTCAATTGGCGGAGGTGATAAAACTATTAAAAATCAACACACGAAGATACTATTTTTGTATTATTTTGTTTTCTCTCTTTTGCAGCGAAAAAAGTTTGAGATTCGAGCGGTGGGGTGCCCCGACACAAGGAAGTTTACCTATTACACCAGCAGCGATGATAAATCCAAGCACTTGCTGTACCTGTGTCGAGTCACGCATCAATTCAGCATGGCCATGCAACCTCGATTAGCTGAATTGCGCAAGCTGGAGGAAGAAGGTATGTGCCCTACAACAACACTTGTCAACAACTATTTCAACGAGGAAATTCATTTGTATTTCTTTTCTTTTTTTGTCCCTGAGCAGCTCATCGGCATTACCGAGAGTCTTGCTTTCCGAATGATACCTCTGTCCTAGATTGGCCACCCGAACCTTCGAGTGTAACGTTAGCGCAATTACAAAGCCAACGGATGAGTCTTCGTAGTTTGCGGTGTTACACCTCATTGGGCCAAAGTGGCAAAGTGCATAATGACCAGCGAATATCTGTCATTTCCAACACGTCTTCCAACACGACTTCCGGAATCGTTTCTGACAAAGTGCAAAGTGTGGATGAAAGTGAAGGTAACATTTGTCTTAGGCACAAAGTCTTCTTTTTGTTGGTTAGTAGCCATGAACTAATTATGGGTCAAATTGCAGACGATTTCGAGGTGGAAATCATGATCAATGCCCCACCTGCTCCCTCTCTCGAATCTCTGGCCTTGGCGCATTTGCGTGACAATGGCAGCTCGACCGATTCTCTTCCCAAAGATGCCCATGGATCTGAACGCAACAGTAAATATCTTACCTTAATTAGTTAACTTGTTTTCTTTTTTTTCCGTTAGTTATATATTATTTATTTACTCTCAGTTCCAGTGTAAACTTCTATTTAATTTCTTCTTGTTTCTAAATAAACAAATTTTCTCCCCACAGAAGAAGAGCGCGAAAGCAACAGTATGTTACCGCGCAAATTGGCAGGATTGGCCCGCTTTGCGCGTGGAGGAAGAAAGTCGGGGACATCAGGGACGTCTCATCAAGAATCTGTGGATCATTCGCGAGCCGGTAGTCTGCAGAGTTCTTCGTCCCAGTACAGTGCGTCGACGATTCATTCCAGGTCCCGGTCCAAGTCACGGTTAGGCACCTGGGGCCGGAATGCGGCATCGCCCTGGTTGTATGATACGGACCAACCCAAAGAAAGTATAGATATCGTAGATGGTGTGAATAGTATGGACGTGATGAGTGATGTGCGGCGGACAGCAGTGAGCGAATTGAGGACGGCGAATGACTTTAATACGAGTGTGGACACGAAACGGACGGATCTAGAAAACGGTGTCGAAAGCAGTGAGAGTGGCAACAACGCCACGCAGGTGGAAGAACCGCAGTACTGGTATTCGTGTGACGACGATGCCAGCGAGACCTGCTCCACCGCGGACAATTGTGCCGGCGCCACCTGCGCCGAGTGTCGGTTAGTGAGAGTAGGGTCGCAGCACGATTGCTGCAGCTCCCCGACCCAAGTGTTAAGACATGATACGGGCCCTTCCGGAATCTCGCTTTCCAGTACGAGTAGTTTGTGTGTTAGTGTGGGCCACACGGCCCAGAATTCCACCTTATCAGACTGTCATAGTGTGTTTCATAGTTATGTTAGTAGCATGGACTCGAATGGTCCCAACGTTTCCAGTCATGAAGTTGAAGAAGAAGAAGACCAGCCAGAAGAAGACGAAGAGGAAGTACACTTGCCCCCAGTTCTGGAAGCGACCGAGGCGACTGAATCTCCTCTGACGGCGACCGTCTCGGCGGTACGTTCGCCCAGTCCGCTCAGCCAGAGACAGCGACCCAGCTCTCGCAAACACAGTGACAGCGAACCGAACTACGTCGATTTTTACCCTAACTCTGTACCGGACTCCGTTTCAGCTACGCCATCTGTGACGGCCCCAGTCGACTATTCCGTCAGAAGCGGGCCCAGTAACAACATCGCGGCTCCGGCGCTCGAAACCAGCGTTGAAAGCCCGAGCTCTAAGCTCGATTTCACGGTGACCAGTGCCGTACCCAACACAGGCACTTATTCGAGGCGCAGCACTGTCAGTCATACCCTCGATACGGACAGCGATTACGTCCAACTGCCGCCGCTTGAAAAGCCGCTGCAGTTGGACGCAGTGTGTGCTGAAGGCCTAGCCAAGTCGGTTTCCATGAGCAATATCTTAGCGCAGGTACCTCCTTCCCCGGAGAAACGGAGCAAAAATCCTAAGCTGAACGTACCTGCTTCAACGGCGGCTGCGGCCCTGACCAGTACCATTACACCCACCGGTTCCAACAGTAATACTCTGCCCAAATCTTATCGCAACCTCATTTCCTCCCCCTCCGTCTCTGCAGCCACTTTAATGTCCGAAGCCTCCGCCAGGTTTATTACTAGCAAACCGCCCATCAGCGTTTTGCAAGCCCATGCTACGCCTGCAAATACGTCCAGTCCCAGCTTTGCCATCATGACAGCCTCTCCACCGAACGCTTCCCCCGCCATGACACCCAGCATCCCTACAGAGCAATATTTACCTCCTCCGCCTTATGACCCCCGAGTTTATCTGCCAACTACTACCTCAGCCGCCATGACACCTGGCAGTACTAACGAAATTACCTTAACCAATTCGGACGCTTTCTTCAGTCACCAGAACCAGCCCCTCCTCCCGTTCTACGGCGCGCAGCAAGTCGAGCCACCCCCACCTTTGTACCCAGCCGCGTTGCACGCCTTCAACCATTTGCAGCTGATTGAGCAAAGTCTCGATCCCGATCTATTGCAAGCCGTTTCCGCGCCTGCCGTCTCAGCGCCACTTCCGAGCTCAGGATCCCACGTAAGATTGCGGAATACGTTGAGCAAGAGTGGCAATACGCTATTGAGGTCCAGCGCGAGTTCCAAGGCGTCGTCGCAGCCTAGTAACTACGGCCAAATGGCCACAGCGTACCCAGCTTACGCGGAAGATGTGTGCGGCAGTTATCAGCTGAAGGATTCCTGCAACGCTACCGAGGCGAATCCGATGGTGCCTGTGATCGGAAAGAATAACTATTTGGATGTCCATGCCTCCAACACGCTGTCCAGGCGACCGCCCCATCCCTTACCTCAGGAAGTCCTCGCGGCCCACACCGCCAACAGCGGCCATACGCAAGCGCCAGTGCAGTCCAACAATCTGGACTCGCACTTGGCAGCGCAAGCTCGAGTCATTTCTGCCCCAGAAGAAGACCAGTACTTGGGAATCCCACCGCCACCCCAATACCCGGGCAAACCGAGCTTAGCGACGGTCTACACCAACCAGGTCACGCAGAGCCAGATTGAGCAGTTCAAAGCGCAACTCTATTCTGACGTGGATTACGTCATCTACCCGTTGAAAGACCCTGCGTTAAGCCGCCAAGAATACATGGACGCGAAACAAGGCGCTATGTTAGCCCAGGCCCAGAGCTTGGCCAATTTGGCCGAACTGGAAAGCGCTGCGTATCTTCCACCGCCACCGCCGTACCGCGCACCCAAGACGGCCAACTTGTACCGCTCCGCGCCGAACGTTTTCGCTGCCGCGCCGCAAGCCAGCAGCCCAGCTGCATCGCACAGCAACCTTTCTTCGCCTCAACTCGCTTTGCCAGTCAACAATAAAGTTTTGAACGGACCGAGTGTCAGTGGCGCCACCTATAACTTAAATCCCCACCAAACCCACTATGCTTCGAATCAAAGCCTGTCCAGTAGCAACTATTCCAGCTCCTACTCCACCTCCAATTACTCTTCTAATTACTCCGCCCACTTGCCCATGGCCTACGTCCCGTATCCTAGCATGAACGCCAAGTACTTGTCGACCCAATCCCTAGCCAGCAGTCACTCTTCCAACCCAAGCGGCTATTCGGCGTCGACCCAAAGTTTAACCGGCAGCTACGAACCGATTGGGGAAGACTATTTGGCGCGATTGCGAGCGGCGCGGAAGCTTATGCACCCCACGTTTCCGCGAGTTCAGTCCGAAGAGTCCATCTTGAGTTATGATACTGGTGTGGGCCATGACTCGATCGTAAGTGCGGCGACGACCCAAAATTCGCGTTATACCACCACTCCAGCCATGAAACCGCCCCCGCCGTACAGAAAGCAAAGCTTGGACACACCCGTCACAACAACGTTTACTTCCCAGAATAACTCGTCAACCCCATCGGAGCAGAATAGTAAACCTGTGTCGAGATTATCATTGGATATAAACACTTTAAGAGAGAAGAGCAAGAACTTGGACTTGCCTTTGATTTCGGCGCTTTGCAACGACCCAGCGTTGTTGAACCCGAACAGGAAGCCGGTGGTGAATGGTGCAATGAGTCAGACTCCGAACCCCAACGCGTCGTTACCGAGAAACTCGGCAGGGAAACTGCAAGAATCCGGTCAGCACCAACAGCTATCTCCACCAGTAGCTAACATACAAAGTATGCCATTACCACCGACACCGTTAGAAGCGTTACAAGGGAAAACGCAGGGCCAGCCAGTAGCTAGACAAGCTCCTCCGGTGGCTTCCAAAGCGTATGTCATGCCGAAACATCCCCCGGGCCCAATGACAGTGCAGCCGGAGTCAGCAGTTCCCAGACGCTTAGCCATGAGCTCGAGGCCGAAAGCAAGTCACCACCAGACGAGACCGTTGTCATGGCATTCCGACAATGTGAACAAAGCGTGGTCCGCAGTGAACGTAGCGATCGATGGTTTATCCGTCGCTGTGGCGCAGCCGGTACAGACTGTGACAGATAGCCATCTGTCCAGTCAGTCTATGAGTTACGTGGCGGAGAATACGGTCCCTCACATACAGCAAGCACAACAGCCTCCGCCGTTACCGCCCCCGAATCCAGGCAGTATCGCGGAGGCGAAATTGAAAGCGATTCATCTTTTGGCGAATTCCGAAGATGGGAGCAAGAAGCCGCTTCATTTAGCGTCTTTAACTAAAGCAGTCAAGAATTCTTATACTGTGTCGCCGAACCGGAAGTATCCCGTATCAGGCTTGTATGCCGTAAGCGAACTTGGCAAGTCAAGTGGATTGCGGAAAGTGTCTCCCACTGCGTTTTCGCATCCGCATGGACAAGATACGAATGTGAAGATGAGCTTGAACGTGAATAACGCACAACCCCAAACCAAAGGAACAATGACAGCGATTACCAACGCGAAAGCTATACCTAACAAGTATAGCGAAGGAAGAATATAGACATAATGTAGTGCCATGGACCCTCGTTTCTTCTTTCATTTAGCAAAAAAAGCAAGAGTTACTTTGGGCTGGATTAAGGATGAAACCACCACTAACCGTTTTTTTTTAATCTGTTATGAAGATTTCGTTAGGTTTTCCCCTCTGTTAACAAAATTCCTTGGTGCTACCTTAGAATCAAAGATGCAGAATTCCTGAAAGCGATCTTTTCCTTTTTCTGTACTTTGTAACGTGCACAGAATGCTCAATCTTCTGGTTGGAAATTTTGAAGGAAGAGAAATCATTGTTTTTAAGAGAGAAAACAAAAGAAATTATTTATTCTGTTTTAGTTTTTTGTAACTCGTTTCTTTGACGTTAGATCTGTCTTTGTGGTTGCTCGGACTTCGCAAAAAAAGCTAAAGATATCCAAACTTTAGATTTCGCTTCGGCGTGCATTTTTCTGAACAGGACGTGTCTGCCAGCCATGTTCTCAGGGGTATTATTATGTTCTGAAACACATCCTTAGTCCAGTTACTGTAAATTAACCCTCCGATTTTCTTGGTTTTTTTGCTTTATGTTGCTCCGGAAATTAAAAACGTTTTACTTCCTGCATATGTGCCTTCCTCTGCCTTATAAGAAAATGATGATTCCAAAAACGTTTTCTGCTTTTCTGGCAACAGTAAAGTTTGTCTCCCTTTTGTTCGTAGCGTTTGGATATGAACGGGTTGGTGATGGATTTTGCTCAATACCAGTGTTTCTCGTTTTTACCCGAGGAACTTTGCATGGCGTCGTGAAAAAATGTATAGTATCCCCTTAAAACACAAGGTGAAACTCATCTGCATTGTATAAAACCATTTATATATTTCTGTATAGTATTAAATGAAATGCACTACATAGCTGATTCGAAAAGTTTGCCTACTTCATTTCATTGTAAAGTTGTGTAATGTATAATGAACGCCATCGCCGCTACCAGCCATGATACGCATGAAGAAAATATCGTCGAAAAACATGAATGTTAAATGGCAACGAATTATAATTTTCTTACAGTGGAATACCTCTTATCACGCCTTTATGGATAACCAAACCCTAGGTCCGATATCGAAGTCACGGACTTAATTATCGTGTCCTTTTTGTGTTGTTGTCTGGGGTCTTCTTTTCTTTACTTTGCCGACTTCGGTTAGCTGGATAGCTGATCTTACCATTTCTACATGTCGGCATGGCAAACGATACCGGAAGTGTAAAAATTCCATTCATCTCCAGTGTACTAAAAATTATTTTAACGCCGGCGTCAACAGTAGGGCCGCAAAAGGAGAAGTACAAAAATCCACATTACCAAAGCAAGACAAGAGACAGGAGTCAGTAGGCTATTGACGTCACGAGTAAATCTTGGATCAAATCAACGTTTAAACATTTTCTCGACATTCAATTTTTTTACCTAGCCGACTCATGTAGAATGTGATATGAAGAAAGATAAAAGGCGCGTCTTGAAACATTTGTATCTTGTGCATAACAGTTATTTTCTGTAAAGTTGAAGAATGAATTAAATAAGGAAACGGTAAAAAAGCGTTATGGAAAGGTTTTTAAACTTTTATTATAGGTTCTTCGCAAACAGATAATAGGACGAACATCACAGTTCCACAGGTTGGTAGAGAAACGATATTTAAGACGCCAGGACTGTGACAGTCATGTTAACTAGCGCAAGGAAGATATATCGTCTTTTACTGGAGCGATTACTTTGCTATTATTATTCGAACTATGGCGCGAGCTTAGGTCATGGCTGAAACAGGATATGTATGTGATACAAGCATATTTAATATAGTTGGATACTGGAGCGGTGCGTATATCACTAAAGGTTTTAAAGTTTTTCGTTTATAGCCCTTTCTTGCTTTTATTATAGCAAAAGTTTGCCTACTTCTTGAAGGATTAAACGGCTCAAAGGTCTAAGTGGCCAGTACCGCGATCGGGAGGTCGCAGGTTCCAATCCCGATGTGCACTGGTTATTTTATATAAAAAAATTCCAGGCGCTTCGGGATACAGCCCTTACTCCTCCGTCCTCCCCAAATTTGAGTTTCTCCCTGGCTCGTTTCCTACATTTCGTCCTTACATCTATACAGTCTGGAGTAGCCTACCAAGTGGTTCGGGAAACCGAGCTACTTGGGAAAAAGGAAGGATAAGAGCGAGCACGAGGGACAGGGACCAGCTAAGGGAGGAGCAAGGATGGTAAGGAAGGCGGAGTCCCAGTTTTTCATGTTTTCTGAAGGGGATCTCCTTTGCTCAACATTATTTCTTATGGAAAATAACCCAGAAAAGACCTTACCAGCTCTGAAAAGTAACCACGCCTACTTTTTTGAATTTCGGCCAATGGGAAGCCGGGAATCACGGGGGGCAGCCGCATATTTGGGCGGGGGTTTAAAAAATACGAATTTTTGTGGTATAAAATGTGCCGAAAAATGCCACAAAATACAGTACATAACGGGTTTAAAAATCTGAATTTTGTGTACAATTTTCTTCTTCTGATAAAAGCATTTTCGGAGGTATCTCGTGCAAGTTAACGCAGCATACCTACAGAACGTTTGTAAAAAGCGTTACAAATGGAACAGAAAGTTTGTGGCAAATATTTCAAATGTTGTGACTTGATGCAAAGCATAATTTAAAGTAGCACAGTTGCTTTTTATTCGCTTTCCCTCAATCAACTGCAACGAAAAATCCTTCCTACGCAATCGCGTTGATTGACATCGCCACCTAGTGGGATTCGTCAAAATCACAAGGAGCACACTAAAGCCTTTACCCGCGCAACACGTGAAGTACTTTTGTGTCTGTGTGGAAACTAACAACAAACATGTTTGAAGACAGTAAGTCTGAAATTTTACATATTTTTTTACACACAATTACTTCTATTATTACGTGAGTAAAATTAATTGCTTACGTTTAGGTTATAGTTTCGGGGGCGAAAGTGCGGGAGGTTTTATTAACTCCGGCAGCCAATTTCAGAATCAAGGGAGCGCCAAGAAAGTAAATTTTATTTAATGCCCCAATTACTGCTATACTAAAACCATGTTTCAGAGCTTTGCTAAGCGTGAGCGAGCAGAAAACTTAATGCCCGTCACCGTGCGTCAAATCTCGGAATGCGAGGGTGAGAAGATTAAGATACACGATTTAGAAGCCGATATGGTCACGTTAGTTGGGGTCATCAAGTCATCAAATATTGTCTCCACTAAAGTGTCTTACGAATTTGAAGACCATACCGGTACATGCGAGGTCAATCAGTTCGTCGAAACGGAAGCTGTAAGCAAAAATGTTGACTTTATACTTTCTTATGCTGCAACTTTTTAATTTCAGGACAAGCAGCACTCCCCCTTGCAAGTTGTGGATGGAAATTACTATCGCGTCATAGGAAGCTTGCGTAATCAAGGAGGGAAAAACTTCGTGTTAGCTTTCCGTGTAAATGCAATCAAAGACCCCAACGAAATCACCAGCCATTTGTTAGAACTTGTGTTTTCCCACGTGAAGATTCCCCAGATGGCTGCCAAAGCTCCACAGGCGCAAGTTAATGCCGCGTCCTCCAATTTGCCTAACTCTTTCATGAACCCAGCAGCGGGTTTGTCGAATAGCATGTCTAGTGGGGCAAACAACCTGGGAATGACAACCCAGCAGCTTTTGGTTTACAATGTTATCCGGGTAATTACAATAATCAGATCACACATTCTCCGTTATCCTTACTGTTGAATTTTTGCGAAAGAATGCTACAGTTGAAGACCGGCCTGAGGGCGTTGGAAGAAGTGAAATGCAAAATGCCCTGCGTGGAAAGCTCAACTCAAATGAAATCAAGTGAACTTTGTAACACAGTTGCGTACCTTTTACTTATTGTTTTCTCTTCCTTTTCCTTTCTAGCACAATTGTTGACTTCCTTAGCCAAGAAGGACACATTTATTCCACCATTGATGAAAACCATTTTAAATCAACTGATGCCTGAGTGCTTTATAGGATTGCCTGTTCAGTGAAAGCCCCGAGTTTCTACCATGTACCCTAGCATTGAAATTCATTCCCGTTACTTATCGAAATACAATAATCAGCTTTTCTAAGTCTACTTGATTTGTCAAATTTGTACCGCAAAGCGAACGATTTATTACCTCGCCGGAATTAAAAAGTCTCAAAAATAAAAACTAAGGGTCAAGTCGTTTTAATGTGAATCTTCTGTAAACATTAAGAAGATTCTCTCATCAAAGTACACATCGGCTTAACCTAGTCTCATTTTTTGGTAGGTGGTCTGTAAATACCAACGACGACAGCGTGATCACGTTCGTAAGGCTCGAGGGTCAACTGTTCTATAGGTTTCATCTTCTCAGCTTGCATTTTCTTGACTTCTCCAGCAAACACGGCTTCGGGGGCAGCTGTGGAATCGATACAGTTGGCCTACATCGAACAAATTAGTACGATGCCAGTGAAAATAAAGGAAATTCTACCTTAATGGAAATTACGAAATGACCTCCATTTTTCAAGAAATACTGAGCATTGAGAGCGACAATCCTAGCCTGATCAGGTTGGGCCACATCAGCGAAAATGGTATCAACCATACCGACTAACATACGGTATTTGTGGGGGTGACGGGCGTCTTCAATGATGGGAATGATGTTAGTCCTCTTTTTGGCAACGTTGATTAAATCGCGACCCGAACGATGCGAAAACTCTACCGCGTAAACGAGACCTTCGGGACCAACCACGTCAGAGACGTGAGAGACAGTGGTACCAGAGGCGGCGCCCAAGTAGAGAACTTTGGATCCAGGAGATATGTGAATTTGGTCCACACCGCCCAAAATGGCAGCAGCCAACTTGGAACGGAAAGGATTCCAGACGCGGTATTCAATTTTCTCTCCATTTTCGCCCTATACCATTGAGTCTTGAGTAAGTAAATGATAAAAGGGAAATAAATAGATGACATACATCGACGCTGATTCTTTTCTCGCCATAGACAGACTCCCCAATGGCCATGTTACGAGTTACCAACGCATCTTCTTTGCCTCGACCAATGAACACTCCAGGGTGACGATGGGGCTCAATCACTACAGTTTTACCTCCCCGCATACCACCACCTCCACGACCTCCACGGCCACCACCACCGCGGCCGCCAGCACCTCGACCGCCAAATCCGCGACCGCCACCTCCTCCGCGACCAAATCCTCCTCTGTCTCCGCCTCCCCGACCACGGCCGCCTAATAAAAAAAATCAGCTATTTCACTCTAACCTTCTTCGATTAACTTACCGAAGCCGCCTCGGCCTCCTCTGTCGCCGCCGCCAAAGCCACCGCCACCACCGCGGCCACCAAATCCTCCACGGCCACCACCACCACCGCGTCCGCCGCCTCCTCGTGGGCTAAATGCTGTAAAAGAGAAAACACAGATTTCAGAATGTAAATGTGCAAAATCAGAACTCAAGCTTTTTAAAGCTATTTTACTAGTTGAACGTTAGGTTTTGCTTACCTGGAAAGCCCATTACTTATAGTAATCTGCGTGAAATTTGCACAAAACCTCCAACCAAAACACGTGCTCAACACTTCGTTTCACCGTGTCGCTAGACGAGAAAGCGAACGCGTTCAAAGAGGGAAGCCTGAACCGCGCTGGCCAACGAAAGACTGGACCGCGGTTCGCACTTGTCCGAGCGAATCACGTCATCCTATTGGCTGACATTGCGAAAGAAAAATAAATAAAACTGACTCAGTAATAAAATATAAAGGATTATGAGATGCGCATTATTGTTCTCTTATATTAAATATATTATACATGGTCATAAACTAATTTCATGCATAAAAGAAAAACACCAAGCGGCGTCGATGCAACGGGAGTGACGAGACTCATTCCCGCGTGCCGTAACCTCCGTGCCGAGTGGGGAAGAAAAAGTAGATGTAACGGGATACTATGATCAACAGATAGAACTCAAACTTCGCTCACGTCGCACCATATGGTAACGAGCTAAGAAGTCTGAAACTTAGAAGAATTCCAGCCACGGTAAGCAGACGACTCTGAAAAATTTTAATATCATAACACTATACTGATTTTTATCAATTTGGCAGAACCCGTAATTTGCCTTTCGAAATTTTCGCAGTCCCGCCAAAAATGGACCAGCTTGCTAACGGAACGAACGGACATATGTCGAATCTACCCAAATCCATACGCGTAGGATCTAGGAAAAGTCAGGTAATTTTGGCGCACTTTCAAAATTATCGAGCTGCAAGACCGGCATTATTCTTCATATCGAGCTAAACTTATTTTGGAAGTAAAAGTTTTTGTTTCAAACTTAGCCTGTCGTAGAAACTCGAACTTACCATAGATATTACTGTTTTAGGTCTGGTAAGTAATTCATATTAAGTTTGGTTTAATTAGGTTCATTACGGGGTTGGATAAAAATCTGTAACTAAACTTTGGAACTTGCTTATAATTTAGAAGGGAAAAGTGAGAATCAATAAATAGTCTTGAAATTATTGCATCTTTCCAGTTGGCCCTAATCCAGACCCACTATGTTGTCGATACTCTGCAAAAAATTTACCCAGACATTACGTTCGAAATCAGTAACTAGTCTAAGATATTCTGTAAAGATGTATTAATTTTGTATGTATAGTTTCGATGAGCACTACCGGGGATCAGATCCTGAATAAAGCATTATCGCAAATTGGAGAAAAAAGCCTATTTACAAAAGAATTAGAAATCGCTCTTGAAAAGCGAGAAGTTGATTTCGTGGTCCACTCCTTAAAAGACTTGCCTACTGTTTTACCTGAAGGCATGGCCATTGGTGCAATCATGGAGTAATATTCCGTTACGTTTGTATCGAACAGACCTTTAATACGAATGTGGCTTTTAGGCGCGAGGATCCTCGCGACGCAGTGCTTATGAATGCCAAATATGCTTCTTGCACTCTTAGCACGTTACCTGCCGGCAGTTTAATTGGTAAAATATTTTGCAATTTGTTCTATTTTATTAGACTTGAAAATACACGAATTATTTATTTCCCGTTTTTTTCGACCAGGTACGAGTTCTTTGAGGAGAGCTGCTCAATTGAGGCGACAATTTCCTCACTTGATTTTACAAGACGTGCGAGGCAACTTGAACACTCGTCTTCGCAAGTTGGACGAAAGCAACTTTGAGAACTCTGTTGATGGTCAAGTCGCTTACGCTGCTTTGATTTTAGCTGTAGCTGGTGTGAAACGAATGGGCTGGGAAGATAGAATATCTCAAGTAACCTTGAACAATCCCTTTTTGGCGTTCAAAATGCTAACATTTCATTTCTAAGATTCTCGAGCCTGAAGACTGCATGCATGCCGTTGGGCAAGGTGCTCTGGGCATTGAATGCAGACAGGACGATCTCAACATTTTACGGTTGCTCTCGCCATTGAATCACAACCCGACTTTGTTCAAGTGCATTGCCGAACGGGCACTTCTCCGGCAGCTTGAAGGCGGTTGTTCGGCCCCGGTAGCCGTTTATACAGAAATCGACCAAGACGCCACAGAGCCGAAGCTTATGCTCACTGGCGGCGTATGGAGTTTAGATGGCAGCCAAACGTTGAAACACAGTCAAACTATTCCTCTTTCAATGGAATGGCTCAACGTAAGCAAAGTCCATTACGTATAAGAAATTCTGTTTTTTTTTCTACAATATTCTGTTGTTTCTACGACAGGCTACGTTGTTTCCAGAGGAAGACGTCCAGTTGTCTTCGCATGCGGCAGTAGCTACGCCGCATGTCCCTACCGAAGGTCTGCAAGCCATTGAAGAACTGGGCCGATCTGTGGCACTCCAAATTGCTAACGATGGAGGAGAGGCTATATTAGCACAAGCCAAGCTGGAAACAGAAGCCAAAAAAGCCCAAGCACTAGTTAATTAGGAAACAGTGATACATGTTTGTTATTAGCTTATTAAATTTTAGTGAGGTAAGAGACTGAGCAGTGCACAGAACGGTGCTCCAGCTAGCTCAAAGAACTCCGTGAATCTTTATACGGTGCTTTTGGGGTTTTAGGCTTATGTATAGCTGGCCTCTAGTTAGTGAACAACATTTGGGGTTCTTTACGAAGCCGTGGGTGCTTTTTTCTGGCATCTTGAGATTTTGTATGGTTTTCGGGGTTTGTTGAAGATCTTATGGAGATTATCAGGGACAGCAATCTAGACACCAAAGGCGGGACTCACGGGCGGTGATTTTACTAGAATTTGTTTTCTCCGAATAGGAGCAAAGTTTGTTTTCTATAATTGCAAATACATTTGTTAGTAAATGCATATCTTGCACTACTTCAACAAGTTTTATTCAGTGCTGTGCTTTTGTATATACGGCAGACAGACTGAAAACTGGGAACAAAAAGCTAATCGAAATTGTCGCATGTTTTCCTTCATGACAGACTAAAAAAATCTGTAACCAGGCATTCCAATCTTTGAAGGGGAAACTTCGAAAAGAAATGAAGAAAAAAAGTTAACCCGACCAGTACGCATACAGATTTCCCCACTGATTATTTAGAAATGACGAAAAATAGAAGTAGACACGAACTTCTTTTCTGGAATGAACTCAAACTGGCAATTATTTATCTTGATAATAATAAATGAGGAATAAAGTTTGACAACAAAAACATGAGGGGAAAATTAAAGAAAGGATTCTCAGCTAAGGCCCAGTACTATTTTTGCACACTTCTCGCTGGTACACTTAGTTCAAACAATATTAGGTCCTTTAAATTATCCTAATTAATTTTTGTCAAAACTCGTGTTTCCAAAATAAAAGTGAAAAAAGAAAACGTAGATAGTTCCATTTCTCTGCTTCACCATTTTTTTTTTACAGAATTTCGTATTTTTCGGGGAAAAAGACTGTGTCTATCGAATATTTAACGGGTGTGCCTTCATCCACAGTAATGACGTCAACGACCTAAGAGCATCAAACAGATAAAGTATAGCAATCCATGAAATTCTTCCTCGTCAGAAGCTTACCTTCAAGTCCGCATAACTTTTACTAGACGTAAAGGATACGTTAATAGGAAAGAAATCATTGGGGATTCCGTTGCACATAAATTCCATTGATCCGTTCTTGTTGGAAGCGTCGACGACTGGTAACCTCCACAACAGCACGTTCTTTCTCGGTTCATACTGGTACTCGCCCTCGCATTCTGACACGTTCGGTGCGCCAGCTCCAGTACTATAAAGACGAGCACAGTTAACTGAAAAATTCTTAAATAAAGCTTTTTTTTCGTTACGCTATAGGGATAGAAATTACGACATCCTGCAATTCCAACGCATCGTCTTGCAAGTCATATTCGATATTGACGTCACAGCCACCTTTACCATTCTCAGAGGGCCAGCAGTTAACTAAAAGCAGTTGATTATGTTACAAGTTCATTCAAATAATAGGAGAGCATTTGTTCTGCTCTTACTTGTCAAGGGAATAAGGCTCTCTTCCTGGGTCTGGAAACGCCACTTCAAAATGCCTACATCAGCATTCAATGGGAACGGTTTAGCAGGATTTTTGAGGGCGATTTGTGTTTGGGCTTTGAACAGATCTTTGTCCACGTTAGGATGAGTCTGGAGTTGAATGCCTCGTCGATCTCTGTTTTCCAACTGCAAGCGGATGCGACCAAAAGCTTCTTCCGTAATGCAAAGGGTAATGATACCATGGATTTCCATATTTTGCAAACCGCCATCCCGTCCAGCCGTCAATTGAACTTTCTCTTCTATCCGCAGCTGCACCCTATTAGGATCAAAGTAAAGTTTAAAAAGTGTACCAACAAACGAACAAACGTTAATACAAAAAGCTACGTAAATAATTAATTTCCAAAATAATTAAAAAGCAACACGTAAAAAATAAGTGTGACAGGGAAAACTAAATAAAAAGGAAAAGGACATATTTACGCAAAATAAGATAATAACAGTGCATAACGAAAAAAAAGTATACAAAATTAAATTACGGCTGTGTTGGGATATTGGGTGCAGTTCCTTTAGACACGGTCGTCAAGGCAGATTTTGCCGTAAGAGTGGGAGTGACATGTTCGCCTTCAGATTTCAACTGATCCACAAAGCTGTCTGCGTCTTTAGTCTTTCCTCCCAGTTTTAACGCTTTGCTTGGACCGATAGGTTTACTACAATAGAATAAATAAGGCAATTAAGTCTTTGACAGAGTGATATCTCCGTGTGGCTTACGAAATAGTGGGCGTGTAACTGGGTTTGGGCATCTCACTGGATCCCGAAGAGGCAGAATCTCCCACGCTTGGAGAAGGCACGAAACCGCTGCCTGGGCCAAAGCCTCCACTGTTCATGGTGGGACTCTTGAAACCACGTTTGGCGGCTTCCACTCGCTGACGCTGCAACTCCTTAGCCTTTTCGCGCATCTTCATCTTGGCTTCGCGTTCCTGGGTTTGTCGGACAGCTTGGTAAACCTTTTCTTCGTGCGAGTCCATTTCCACGAACGTGCGAATCTGGGCCAAATTCACATTTTCTCTGTAACCAAGGGCGACAATCTCATCAAAGGCGAAAAGGAGACTAAACGCATTATCTAGGATCTCAGCTTCCTCCATAGAACGACAGTATTCAGGAACCTAAGAGAAAGAGCAGAGTTTGCAGGTTGGAACTTCTTCCCCAGACGTAACGTAAGTTGTAATTTACCACTCTAGCAAACAATCTCAGAGTTTCCAAGTCTTCCAAGATGTTTGATGCCCTTGTGGTGATCAACAGAACGTACAGTTTTTCTAGGGGTTGATAAACATAACGAACGGCTTCGGTCTCTACAAATGTGTGCTGTTGTTGAGCTGCTTTGCCTGTGGACATCAGTTTGGGAAAGGCTGCCAGAAGTCCCTCAATTCGAGATTTGGTCATCTCAACAAACTGTCGGGACAAGAGAGCTTTTCCGCCCTTGGTGCATATGGCAGCTGCAATCAGCACCTATTAAAAGCGATCGTAATGTAATGTAGGACATCGTGATCACATAATCCAGCATATCAGGGAGTTTATTATTCACAGAAACTAGTACAAAAACTGAGACCCAAAAGAGCTCTTACCATGATGGAGAAGATTATTGACCTTTACAAGAACTTTAACTAACTAAAACGTAACCAACTATTCACAATTTACAGCACTTTACATGAATTTTTACAGATTTGTTTGGAACAACACGGCGTTTTAGCAGCAGTCCAGCAAGGTGACGTGGATAATCGATTCTTTTGATATCGATACGATACTCGGCTTTCAAATCCATATAACCTGCCTATTCATGTACTGTCAAATTTAATCATAATTAGAGTGGACTACCTTGGCAGTAATTAGTTTATTTAATATAATAAACGAGAAACATCGAGGATGCACGCATATTTTTCGTGCGTGTTCATAACCATGATTAGTTTCGAAGTAAATACAAACCGCATATCTCGTGTTATTTGAATTGGAGTTCTGCCCTCAAATTTCCATTCTTCTACTAGCTTCTACTCACGTTACACATACGCAACACTTGTTCATATGGTGTGTCGCTAATTTATCTATTACTCAACAAAAGCTTTTATGAAAGTTTCATACGCCCCACGGTCAAGGAACGAATAATCGATTCACTTCCAGAAGCGCGGATTTTGAATTGTAAATAGACGAACCGGTATGAGACTCAAACTATATTTTTATTATTCTACATATAAATCATACAAATCATTTGGTTTGCTGCATGGGTGGTACAGAATAACTGTACCATTCTACCTACTCTACAAAATCTAGCTACGTTGTTTCTTGCACTTTCGACCTATTCTATACTAAGGAGCTAAAAGCTACATCATGTACATTCATTAAGCATGGGGAACAATTTTTACAATGGCAGGGCAGGAGCAAAAAATGGACATTCATATTCAATAATTAAAGCCTATGTACAATTGTAAAGCTACTAAACAGACTTGAGATCATGTGAAAGTCACGCGACAAACTGTACGAATGCGTATTCCTCCAACCGCGGACTTCCTCTCATGTGTTGTCTGGTCTTGCTACTCCAAAATGACTAGAATGGCACTCGATGACCCAGTCCTGCGAAGACTTTTTGGCCTTTCATTGGTATAACCCGAGAAACAAACACACTTCCAAAATACGCAAATGAATCATACAAAACCCTTGACTACAGCCTACTGTTTAAATCACTCTTCAATAAAATTCTTTCTCATGACAATATATAAGACGCAATTTGATTATGAAAGACAACTGGTATAAAATATAGCTTTCTTTTATCCTTTTGTTAGCTTCTCAGGGTTTTCGCTATCTTCGCTCGGGACGACTAGACTGAACTATCCCTCCTTTTGCTCTGACTAGGAACAATACTAGAGAATACTTGGTTTTGACTAGCTTCGTACTCATTTCTTTACCGGCCGGTTTGGCCAAGCAATGGCAGTCAGCGGAAATACGGGTGCGGGCCAAGGTCATGTAGCTGCCCTCACCTGCGGAATTTGAAGCCGCAAACTGGAGGAGTTTCCGGTTGAAGTTGTGACAGAAGACGACGACTGAAGCTCGCTGCTATGATAAACGTGAATATGACGTAGGAGATGGTGAGAACTCACAAAAATCTCTAAACAATGGTGACAACGATGAGGGTAGTCCTTGACTCCAAAGGGCTCAAACGCCGGATGTCCGTCCAAGCCTAATTTGGTGAAAAAAAGATGAGTTAGTAAAGGAAAGATCGTGATTTAAAAGTCGACAATGTTGGCTTACCTGAGACCGGAAAGTCCCTTGACTCGGCCGATGCAGCCGCCGCCACGGCAGCAGCGTTTACCAACGCAGATTCTTTCATTAACCGGTATAAAATTTCCCCATCCGTTTCCTTCCTTTCTTCGCAAGGATTACATTGACCTTTTCCCGCTCGGTCGTCTTGTTTTCGGTTATTGTTATTTAAAGAGTTGCTGGAAGCTAACGTGGAAGTGGATTTGGAAGCGTCTTTGCTCTTTTTGGCGTTGGGCCGGGGCTTGTGCCATCTTCGATGGGAAGCGAGATTGGCGGGACAATTGAACACTTTGTCGCATTCAGGACATCGGTATTCGACGTTGACAATGCGAGGACAGCGGTGTTGCGCCAAGCCAAACGCGTCTTCGAAGACCACCCGACACAGCCGGCAGAGGTAGTCGCCAATTTTGTTGTCAATCTTGGAGATTTCCAAACGCGCTTCTTCGGTCACTTCCACTACGTTAAACGCGGGGTCGATGTCACCTTGCCGGAACACAACTCCTTCTTCAAAGTCGGCAGCGTCACGAATGATGGTACCCGAAACAGGGGATGTGGTCTCGTCATCGAAAGCGAGCTTACGAACCGCCCGGTGCTTCTTTGCCGAGTTGGTGGAGGAAGGGGCTGTACCGTTCTTCGCCTTTTTAGCGGAAGTGCCCGGCGTTTCCGTCGAAGGAGAACGCAAACGCTTCTCGGCCGTCAAAGAGACGGGAGATGGTCTAGGAGATGCTTCGGACGGGGATGGGGTTTCTGTGTGACGAGATTTCGCAGCCGATCGCTTTGAATGGGTGATAGGAGGGGAAATAGTTTGAGAAGGCATCGGCGATGATTGTTGTCGCCGTATCTCTCGCGGCTTGAGGCTCAAATCCAGTCCCATTTCGTCCTCCAAAGTGGTTGTCTGACCAGGTTCGACCTCGTTTTCCAGGGCCACATTTGCATGACGGTGGAACGGATTAACATTGGCTTCCGGTATAGCAGAAGTCGTTGTTGGTAAAAGGAATGGTAAACTGGCAGCCGTGTGCTTTGAGTGATGGTGATACGGAGGGAATAATGTAGGTAACTTGGAGCCGAACAAAGCTAAAGGGGAAACCAGTAAACCACCTGGACCAGGTAGTAAAGACAACGTGGGTATCCTGCTGCTGGCATTGCTAGTCAGGCCTGTGTTGATATTAAACCATCGCAAGTCCGCTGACGGGACTGGAGAGAGCAAGGCTGGCGTGTTGGACGTGGTGGGCGACAGCCAGGATGAGGAGCAGGAAGCATTACTCGAAGCAGACATGGAGCCCACGGCGGTCGCCGGATGTCCAGTTTCCAAGTGTAATGTTGCTGGGTTTCCTTCCGTAACTGGCTGGTGTTTGGATTCCACTGCCGTAATGACGGGCTTCGTTAACGACAAAGGACTGGCCCTGCTTGGTGGAGGTGAAGGGGCCGCAGGGTGCCATATCGGAGCTGATAGGGTGCGCCCTTTGCTCGGAGCTTCGGTCGAGGGGGAATGCACTGGGGCAATAGTTACTTTCGCATTGAGAGATCGGAGACTAGTTGCGGAACGTACAGTTGACGAATAGCTGAGATCGAGCAATTGACCATTTTCCTCGTCTTCGTCGTCTTCTAAAGACAACGGACTAGTAGAGGCGACTAGAGAATTGTAACGTTGGACTAGAAAGTGACGAGGCATCTTCGCAAAGTCACGGTCACGGACTAGGTTTCAAACGAGATCAGGTGCCATCGAAAATCCCTTTTGACTTCTTCAATTGACTAGAATAGTGTCGCTGGGGAGACTAGATTGGAATTGTGAAAAGCATTGGACCTGTAAAAATTGCAAAAACAACAGAGAGAGGAATCAGTCAATTACGAATTTTGAGTAAAACGTACAATCGCAAAAAATGTTTGATAAAAAGTGAAAATACCTGACGATTCATTCACAAAGTTTCCATGGCGTTAGTACGCCTTCACGTCACTGTGGAGAGGACGATGGCTTGTGAAACTGTTCAGGCAAAGACCGGATATAGACTAACTTCCTCTACCTGGATCCTCGTCCATTTATGGGCGAGGGTCGAACCACAGTGAACCGCGGCGTCGGCAGCGTCTCTGGGGCGGGCCTTCGGATAGCACTCGTGCGGCATGCCCTAACGGGATTGGCGTAGATATGTGACAGGATGCTGCACAAGCGTCTTGGGTGCACTGTATTTGCTCAAGAAAGCCATCCCTACTCATACTGAAGGTTCGACAATCTCGAATCAGAGCAGCAAGTCTTCCTGTCTTAAACTGGATTTCTTAAAGTACTTTTCTTTCATACTTTTCAGTCTTTATTATTTTGCTCCTGAATTTCTCTTTGTTTAAAGGGAAGCTCCAAAATACTTATGCGTACAACAAATAGTATAGCAAAAATCATTATACTACAAGCTCGTAAGCGTGGCGTCAACAAAGATGGATACGAGCGAAATTGGGGCTAGGGTTTATAGGAGTGCACGAGACTTTTGAATTGTTGGTCTCTAACATCAGAGCTTATGTTATAGAAAATAGTGAACGAGAGGGTGCATAGTGGTAGTGGCAGACGACGTCAGGATGCTGTGTATAGTTGCGACGAGGGCGAAAAGTAAAAAAAATATAGAAAGAATGAGGGAGCCGTATTACCGTAGTCTAGTATGGATGGAAACCGAGGCAGATGGCATGGTCCATTCACATTGGCCACGTGCCGTGTGGGCTCCTGCTCGCTACTCCACGCGCCAGTCAGTCAGCCCGTCCGTCCGTCCGATACCGACCTGTGGCCCCTCTTCCATCTTTTATGTGTTGCTTTTCTCTTGGGTAGTCACAATCCCTTACCAAAAAGCCCTTGTTCTGATGTTATTCATCGTGCCAGGATGGCATAGCATGGCATCATGGGGTGGGGGTAAGGGGTAAGGGTAAAGAAGGTGGAAAGAAGGGAGGGAAAAGCACTTTTTTACAGCGCCATCACCATCACCCACCACTACCACTACCAAGTGGTTGTGGAGATGCAGGAGTCGAGTCGAGGGATGAGGGGTGCGGCTGCGACGGTGTGTTCATCTCGATGCAGTGTTGCAGCTGCCAATGCCTGCAGAACTGACGAGGCATATAACACCAGGTGTAAGGGAACTGCCCTTTGATCTACAATAGACACAAAAGCGAGGGGAGGATTTACGGTATAGCTTACGGAATATGGTAAAGACGTATACGCTGAGGAAGATCACAGCCTTGTCTTCAAGGAGGAAGAACTTGAACCGCGTCGTAGACCAATCGGAAGCCGAGTTTCGTTTGGCACAAATCTTTTCTTTACTTTGATTGGAACCAATCCTAAAGCAAAGAAATCTCAGCAAGTTTCTCGGGAGAATTTTCTTCAATCAAGGCTCAGAACATCTTAGCCTCGCCTATCGCGACGTTAAAATTTCCGTGGATTGCAGCACAGATTTCTTTTCTTCACTTAGAGCCAATCCCTAGAAGAATTTCTTCAACCTTGAGCTTGATTTGGCAAGAAGAAGATTCTACAGTTTGGTTTTGTGTTTACTTGAGAAACTCTCCAACACAATCCACGAAAAAGTAGTAGTTGTTGTTTCTTTGTTGCAGAACATGAGCCATACCGACGAATAAAAAGGTTCGTAGACACAGGCCACTAACCTAAAGTACAGCAATGTATTTAGCCAGAAGAAACCATTCGACTATGACGTAAAGCCCAAGATGAATTCAAACCTCCAAAGACGACAGCCTTTGATTCCACGTTCTAAGTGCGAAGAGAAGGTCATTAACAAAGAATTCTGATTTAACTCTCCTAACTTATCCTCCACCTATAGCTATTCTTTCCTGTTCTCAGATGAAAACGTTAGAAAATACCAGAAGCCTAACTGCAGTAAAAAAGCTACCCTTGCACAAGATAAATAGAAAAAACCGCTATCACCCTTTTGCGTCATTGACTATGCAAGTACGTGGGAGTGGCTGATGGAAGCAAAGCTAACGGTTTTCCGTGCTGAACGGACTATTCAGAAGCTGTGTAGCAATGCGCAGCATCTCCAACGGAATTTCTCTACGTGTGCATTGGCAGTTGGGGGGTGGGGGTTTAGCATTAAAGGGCTAGAAGTATCTCTCATACCCCCACACGCACGGTTCGTCTAATTCCGAGGCATAACGACCGTCAATTTTCCTTCATATTGCAGACTCCATCGAAAGTACCAGCTGCTGGTGTTTAATCTCGTCCTGTGTACCGTTTCATCTCGGAAAACCGTTGTAATGCACTTTCGCTCTTGTTACGGTCCCGAAGTTCAAATCTGCCCCCGCAATAACGTTGCAGCTGCAAATAGTCAACGACCGTTAGCCTAATTGAGCCCCAATTTTTGAAATCTCCCCCATCCACCCCAACACGCGTGGATGCTGCATCGGAATGAGGAAAGGGCGACAAAAATGGCTTGTGCCCATATAGGTTAGACGACAAAGCTATTGTTGTCACAACTACAGCATCCACATTCATCACGTAACATGTTACATTCCCTTACAGGCGCGTGCCGACAGAATAACAGATGCAGCTGCCCCGCATCCGAACGACCAAACTTTTAATCAGGGTTAGCACAGTGGCAATGGCCCGCACAGAAGCTTTTAGCCTTTTGCATTTCTATACATTTCACCATAGAAAATGGAAACCTTGCGAGGGCCACGAGAGCAGATGGACCATTCGATATGCACAACAAAATAACAAAAAGGGCTTCAAATAACTCCAGCATACGTGCGGAAATGGTCTTGGACCCACAGCCACTTCGAACACTCAAGTATGTAAAAAAAAATCTGATTCTACGAGAAGAGCTCAAACAAACCACCCTCTTCCATTTCAAATAACTTTCTTACGACAAATGGCAGTATGATGCAAGACTCCCTCAAACCCATCAAACCCCCTAATTACAATTTATAACAACCTACCGACGCAAGAACTAAACGAACAAATAATCGACTAAAACGAACTACGAACTAAAGATTGCATGTATGTATGTAAGTATGTATGCAAAGGCAAATGACAAATCAAAGAATGAATGCTTCTCCCTATCTGTGTTAAGTAGAATGCATGTGTGTATGATTGTAGCTGAAGTATTAAGGGAAAAATATGTAATAACACAGACGGCAATCAGCAACGCTCACGCCGTTAAAAGAGTAAAAAAGAGTACGATGTAAGATTCTGATCTGTATGCCCAAATTCTGTTATAGCCATTTAAAAAAACTTTATGGTAATCGATCCTAGCTCAATGGTGTTTGAGTACGGGGTTAAGGACGAAAACAGGTGTCAGCGAACCCTCATCATCTTTCACTTTCTGCATCTGTCTTTCAACCGGAACAGTCGGTGGTCTTCTAGCACATACCGGTGAAGTAGCTAAATGCATAATCATGACATTGACTACAACCCGCATTATGCAAATCGTCATCCAAAGGACCAAGTTGGCCCCTCTTGCGATGAAAGTCTCCGGCGTCTCTCCAACTTTTCGAGAGCGACTCCAAACCTTCATAGGGGAAATAAGCTTGCCTGTACCGCAATGTGCATTACAGCACTTTCTTACACATTAAGTGGTGATATGTGCCCCACTCGTACCCAGCAACCAAGCAGGAAATGTCTTTGTTATATGGTATCACTTGACCATATGTCCTCACTTCCCTTTCGGCTTTTGCGTTGACTTTAATTCTTATCTTTTGTACGGCTTGACGGGAATAAAAGTTGTAAAAAGGAAAAGCCTTCCCTTCCACGTGAATGCACGTGATACATTTTTTTGTGTCAAGAAGTAGCGTCATTTCCAAAGATTCCTTACTGTTTCCTGGACAGAATTCCTGCTTGAGCTCGTGCCTCGAGCGCGAGATATCAGGTAATGCCGTATGAAGGCCCACCTCAGGAGTGCAAGTCCTACGTAAAAAGCAGAAGGAAAAAAAACAAGACACCAGACATACAGGAAAGCGTATTAGGTTTCTTAAATGGTAGTGGTATAGGTACACCTTGGAGGTATCTTTGCGTTTCAGGTTACATAGGTCCTAACCAACCACACAGCCCATTAACACTCGGGCTGGCTGCCCTGTGAAGACACGTGAACAGCGAAAGCTGCGAAAAGGAGTGTTACCCCGGCTACCCAACAACTAATACTTGTATGCTGCCTTTTTCTTCGCTTCTTCGCTAGCTTTCGGTGTTTGGTGTATGCCTATTAAGACACGGGAGTATCGTCTTACACCTGGCTTAACCAAGAGGTGTTGTCCCGCTTTCTAAGCTAACGTAATTACAGCTGTTCGGTGGACGCAGTTGAGCAGTGTAGTTTTATATATATATAACGTCCTTGCCCCTGTGGGTTCCAATTATAAGAATCCTAGCTAATCTCGGTGCAATACCATTGTGGAGGTATAACCAATTGCGATATTCGTGATCCAGATTCATCATCAATAGGTCTCGCCGTAGAACACCGTTAGGTGATTAGTTTGTAAGAGGGGGTTGTGGGAGGGAAGCTGGGTGGTGTTGGGGGCGTAGGGAACTTGTATAGTCCTTTCCGGGATAATGAGAGCAGTAAGCTCGGGTTCTGTAGGGTACGAAGCCAGGTGTGAGGCGACGCTCTGGCCAGGCGCCGATAGCGTCTATGCATCCAACGCAGCACAATAATACATATCAGCTTTGTCCTAGGAGAGATACGTGTTGCTCAGGTTTTCCCCTCTTTGACGCCACTTTCTATAGTGCCACAAAATGTGCTATACAGCGCTGGAACTTGCAACTAATTACAGAATCTTTGTGGTGATTAACACCTACAATAATAAACTAATTTCTCTTGGAGTCCTTTTCAATACATGCGATAATCGTAGAGGAGGTGAATCGATGATGGATCTAAAATAATTTTGAAAGATTTGAAAATCGAGGCGACATCTATTCTTATGAAAGATGTCGCCTCGAAGAAGAAAGATTAATCATGTTGAGGAAAAGAAGGTTTTGTACCTACCTTTGCCTTCCGAAACTTGTCCCTCCAGCGCCTGGTTTCGAGAATAAACATAATTAATCACTTATACCACGCGTCTGAGCTCAGGATAAGTTTATAGGTTAGGTAATGTGCGCAGATGAATCACTTGTTGAACTATACTTATTGATGCGTCAAAGAGACAGAACAGAGGCGCTAAACCAAGCATAAACATGAGAATCTCTAGGTACTTTTGGGCTTTGTTAGGAACGCCAAGTCGCTTGCTGCTGTCACGGTGTTTAATAAGGCGTTTGTTGGAGCCTCAAGAGACGCTGTTTGATGCGTCTGGCGTTCCAATTCAACAGGATAATAGTGGGATAATGCAAGCCCAGGGAAGGACCCTTCATACTAATTGCCAGATGTACAGACGCCTTGCCAAGCTTCGCAATTAGCTCCTTCGGGACTTTTTCACACGTGACTCAAGTGAGCTACTATATACTGCGTTATTCGAAGCATCTTTCAAGTCATAATCATCTTTGGGGCTTTCAGCTATGACAAGGCAGCAGGAGACAAGTCCGTTCCCCCCTGTCCTTCCTTCGTAAATTCATCAGGTGGAAACGACATCTACGCTAGTGAGGATAAAGCAAAAGAAAAGAAAAACAAATGATGTAAACTCAATGAAAATACGAGCTCCTGATCCCGTCGGAAAATCATGGGTCGAGTCCCTTTGTCATGGCACTTTCAATGAAGTGGACATTTTTCGAAGAAAACGCATGCAAAGCAAAGACATCAACGAGACAAGACCGACAGGCGAACTTCCACTGACGACCAGGAGGAATTGTCAAGCACATGCGACACGTAAGAGCAGTCTCCTAACGATTCTTCGCGCCTGATCTGCTATTGACCGGTGAAAGGCGATCAAGTTTGGATTGTTTAGCATGCTTCCAAGCATCAGGTCGTTTAAATATATATATACCTTCTTGTTTATTGTACTCCCCTGTTTTTTTTATTCCATTTCTTTTCCCTTCAAAGAAAAATGGAAATTGCACGTCGAGACGAAGTTTATTAAAGCGACATTGCGTGGGGAATCTTTCGCGTTAGAGAACGCCATTAAAAATACAAAAGCGGCTTGAGCTTCAGACGTTGTACAAGAGCTAAAAAATGTCTGCCCTGTATAGAGATTCAGGAAAAGAGATAATTGAAAACAACATCCCAAGAGATGCTAGCTAAGTCTCTGTTTGCTCTGGTCTAAGCACCAACGACGCTCCGGTGTTTGATGGACTCTCATTTAACATGCATGACCCTCTGCTTTGGTATTAGAGTGCAGGATTTACTGGGCATTTGAAACCGTTTAGAACTGACGTTCCCCAGCCAGCCTGAGAAAGCACTCACCATTTATATGCGATGCATGCATCAGCTCAAAACTTCAGGATCTGAGCATCCTAAATGCCGAAAGATTATGCCAAACCTAGCTAACTTTCTTTTCTTTCACTTGGCAAACTTTACAAGTTTCAAGAATGCAATACTGTCTGCTTCCTTAACGCTGATGGAATCTGGTGTTGGCACGGAGCAAACGCACCAAGTTTTCGATATACTTTTCCTTTATAAAAACGCATCCTTTCACAAGGTCTAAAAGGTAAAGAAAGCTCGGCAGAAGAGTAATAGTTCATTCTGCAACGCACGTGCATGCAGCTCCAATTACATAGCGCTTCTCAACAGGGAGTCTTTTGAGATACTTTTGAAGACGTTTGAAAATGTCGTTCTCACTTTGTTATAAGATTAACTTGAATATATAATTACGTCTTGGAGCATAGCAAAGCACACATGTTGCGTTAAAACGTCTAGTTTGAATTACTAATAATTAAAATCGAGTTATGTTAGTCGTGTACAAAACTACAGGGTGGCCCACGGATTCGACGTTGCCAGTGAAAGGGAGATTACACATTTAATCAGACCAGAAAAACGATCCTTGTCTTATTCGTTCAGAATCTTGCTCAGAACGCTGGAGCCATTACGAATATCTATGCGAAACTTAAAGTTTCCTCTAATACCCTGTAGGAGTGTGTATGCAAGCTGTCGGAATTATAAGGTTAGCTAAAAAAAGGTCACAATCGAGAAATCGCATTGCAAATACATAAAAGATTGCTTTTCGCGTGCAAAAGTGCAAGTTAGTGCATCGTTTAATTTGTTGAGCATGTTTGTAACGAATAACAACGAACAAGAGAAAAGAAAAATGCCGTGAAAATATTCATTTTTTTCCAACTATTTTTTTTCGCTGTTTTTTTTGTCGTTTGAGATATTTCGTCTCTTTGAGATACTCAATTGTCTGTTGAAAATGTTTTTAACGAAAATAAAGGAAAATTTAAGAAGGAAATAATGCCCTTTTACATCATTCATTGTCATCGGGTTAGACTATGCAAACTTAATGCATTTCATTTTGTAATATAGAACTTTTGTACGAAGGTTTACGATGCTAAAACGTAAGGCCTAATTCTCCAATGAATAGTGCAACGGTTTCCGGATATTTGCATGTGCTTGTTTTGATAGACACGTAAATGAAAAACGCTGTCAACAAACACGGGACTCACATTGGGTAACGATAGTCCGTTCTTGTAATAATCCTAACGTGTAGCTTATTATGCTTTCAACCTCTGGGAAAAAAAGGATAATCACAGAGCTGTAAGTAGTAGCTTCCCGTCCCTTATCCGCAACGGACGCAAAGGCATTGAAATCAGCCAAGCTGACGGTCGCCGAGCATAACGCATCGGTACCACGAATACACTGGTATTTGCTTCGGGTCGTCAATTAAAGACATACCACCTCGCTTGGTGGACGTGCCTGGGTCTGGTCACCCAATTAGGTATCTCGCATGGAATGTGTTTCCTTTACACTATTGCTACAACTACGGACTCAATATAGGCCCGTATCGACGACACTCGCACTCGTAACACGTTTTCTCTCTGGCTGGAAGCGAGTCACCATCATTAAGTTTCGGCATTGCGGACGGGTCTTACATAGCTTTCTACACCACGCTAACCCACGAGGGGAAAAAGGAAGGTTTAGGTAACCCGACAGACTACGTAGAGGTGTATAGCTCTATTACCTTCCAAAAGATGCTCGAAATGGTCCAAGGAAGTCACGCTATCTAGCCACCGAGCTCGCTCCGGATTAGAAATTAAGTCCGTGCGATCTAGACGGCTACAGGATATTGACAGCCGGCGGCAGAAAAGATTCACTCAACGGGAAAAAGGGTTACTATGCCTCGAAGAGAAGAATGGCAGATACGAAATACCGAAGTCCTGAGCTCGTCAGAAATGAAGTTACAACATTCTGCGTGAAATAATGAAGCTACCTTGGGTGAGGAGAGGAATTTCTGTTTTATTACCTCAGAGCGATTATTAAAAGGATTCTCCGAATCCATTGGGTATAACCCAGTCCTTCTCTCACTAATGTGGCCTTAAATAAATACATACGAAAAAAGGAGCGACAAAATAAGCGAACATTCTTAAACGTAGTGGCAAAACGGACCGGAAACAAGGTTGGAGGTGCTGTTTTGCTCCTTTACCAGGCAAATCTAGCCTAAAGCGAAAGCTTAAACCGAGCTTAGAGACTTTTTTTGAGGGAGGAAGACCTATGAAAGAGCTTTTGTGAACGGGGAACTATTACAGGCACTTTAGGTTTTGTGTCATCATTTCAGTAGGGAAATGAAGTACGTACACAACAGTTCTGCTTCCCCGACCTGCTACATAAATCCTCCCTTGGCTTCTACTCTGTCCCGAATTGGGTGATTTGACATCAAGAGGAGCGAAAGGACAGAATCCTCCCAACTGATTTTTGATGGAAGTTCAACTCTATGGGGAATTGACTCGTCTACTACTACTACTACCCCCCTCCCCCCCATCAAACGCCTTTTTCGCTTGGGCATCACAAGAGACTGCTCCGCTTGTGTTGTAGGCAAGAATACGAGGACATTTTCTCCCTTTCCATGTCTGCGTATTAGCCTGTCTGTATATGCCTCCGTAAAGCCGAACACAAAAGTGATCTTTATTGGCCCTTATCCCCCTTTTGTCTGATGTAATCCTGAGGTAACGAGACGTGGTCGAATTCGATTTACTTGTAGGTAAAAATGAAACCTCAATGACAATGAATGTACCTAATAATACAAATGTTTAGCCCTCAATCAACTGATTAAGTTCCCCGGAACGGCTTCCGTCGTTACTCAGCTTATAACCAAATGATAATGCACGAAGGGGACTGAAAACCGTGGCCATATTAGGTGAGAAAAGTGCTCATAAATAGAAGACAGTTGGATGCAAATTGGCTGACAAATCATTACGTACAGTGAAAAGTAAAAGTCGATCAAAATGCAAATGTTGCGTTGATTAAACTGCAGATAGTTTTGCATTTAAACTAGTACATTATCAGTACGAAGAAGAAGAAAATGGCACCTTTTACCGTTTTTTTTTCAAGGTGCGTTATTGATTCATCGGGGGACAGCAGCGGTTTGTAACGTGTTCGTCCCTTTGTGGGGTTAAAAGGTAAAACAGAAAATCTGTGTGTGTTGCCAGCTAACGTGACAGATAAGCGAAGGCATTTTTGGGGGAAAAGTTACCGCGAATAAAAACAAAAAGCTGGTCACGGTTGCCTTTGAAAATGCTCCAACGATTTTCGAACGGCATCTGCCGTGTTTTGCATGATAAGAAGTAACTTAGCAACTCATCAAGGTTCGATACATGAGGCCATATGGCTTCTCTAGCTATCTACACCCTCTAGGCTGCAATAAGTGTGTGCTTACTACGGTCGAAGAGAAAAATTACTGCACTTTAACTGTGTCACTGGCCAATTCGTGTTAGATACAAGTAAGAAATGAGAGTTTTGATTATCCTTCCTACGCCGAAGTTTAATCTCCTTCATTCCTCAATTCCTACACACATTAATAAAGCCATACAAGAACTGTGACAGCCTTCGATTTGGTACTTATTTACCCATGAGCAGCTATTCAAAAGCAGCGAAGATTTTCACTCGGAATGTGCTCTATTTACGGTTGCTTTAAAGTACCAAATTTTGTTTGGTACTTTAGGTCAATAAATACATTGAATAAATTAACGAAAGATAGGCTTTAGTAATTTCTTTTAACTATTTCCCAATAAATAATGAACGTAAAAGCTACGGTAGAAATTAATTTGACATTTCAGAAGCTGAAACTATCCAGCAAACTTTCCAACATCAAACAAATAAATGGAACATAATATCACTGGCGACGTTCTCAAGCTGCAATGGAGTCTACCGAAGGGATCGTGAGTTGAGATTATAAATTGTTTCAAATTATGACCTTGGAGACGATACACTGATCTTATTTGGCTAAATTTCCTGGAGGATAGCCTTAATAGGAATAGTGGAACGCAACCTAAAAAAAAAAACTAATAAAAGATGCATTTATACCTAATATGCAAACGAGACCAACCAGAAAAAAATCTGACGTGTTTACTCTCCAATCTACGTTGAATAGACTGACCGACTCTGAAAGTAGAACCTAGGAAAAAAAAGTATGCCAGCTTTCACGAAGGTGGAGGTTGTCTGCGCTTGGAACTGCAACCGAAAGTTAGACCGTAGTGAAAGTTTGTTTCTTGCTAACGGTTCATAAGTAAAGCATGGAATGAAATAGATCTCCGAAAGAACTGAACTCTACCACGGTTTACGCAAAAACGAAATATATTTCTTTTTTGGTGAATATAAAACAATACGAGTTTGGAATATAGGCAGCATTTCTCTGAAGTGCTGTTCGATGATGGGGAATAGGAAAAGACAGGTGGAAAGCGTTTAAAAGCTTGTTGGCCTTTATGCGTGAGGAGGAGAGAGTAGAAGGCTAGGCCCAGATGCTTCAACTGCTTCTTTTAACGCTGGACTAGTTCCGATAGCGCGGAATACGGCAACAACGGTATCGGAATCAAAGGGGCATCGCGTAAACGCTTTGGCGCAAATCTCCTCGTTTTTAGCGGTGGAGCCCAAATAAGCTGCGTACTGGAATACGCCACGGCCTTTGGCTGTTTTGCTGCCCGAAGCCGTCGTGGGAACAGGTTTCCCTCTGTGGGAGAAATTAAATACACGTCACGGAAACGTTTCTAGTGCAAATGGCGGTATCCAACTTTCTCTTTCACGGCGTCAACGCGTAAACTAGCGAAAGCGCATATAGCAACTTACAAGAACATAGTTTTGAGGATGACTTCTTCTGGAAGCAACTCAGCTTCCGGGCGACGGTGCAATTCGCAAATCAGGCGACTGCCACAACCAAATTTGTCGGCTTGAACGGCAGTGTCCAAGTAAAAGTCGATGGCTTTATCTTTGTCTTTTTCGGCGTATTCCAACAAGGCAAAATCGACTTTGTCGATCGTATCTTTGGCTTCTTTCACGGTAGCTTTGGCTACTTCCTATAACAGCAAGCCAAAAGTTACTACACCGAGCTCTTGTTGTGTAATGTGAATTAATTACGAAATACGCATTGCGAATTAACTTACTGTTGTGACATCGTCTTCGGCGCGTTTGCTGCGCTCAAGGGGCCCTGCAACGCACGAATTTGCAGCGTAGCAAATTACCAAACAAGCCGCGATGCAAAACTTCATCTTCGAGCTGTTGAAGAAAATTGAACGAAAATTTCCCACGAATGCGTGAAGAGAAGTGCGGCGAGAGGCAAGACGATCTAACGACACTGGAATTTGATGTAGAAGCTTATATACCGAAGGTAGCGACAAGGTCTTGGGTGCTGATTGGTGTTCTACGTTCCAGATAGATAGTTTTCTCACTGAGCTTATTTTCCACTAGTGCCACCACAAAAGCAAGCTGTACTAGAGTATGTTTACAAGTCTGTGAAGAAACTATCCAACGACTGTGTCACCTTCTCTATGTCCATCCTATGAACCACAGCAACGAAAGTGAAAGTTCCCCCCCCCCCCTCATACCTCAGCTTTTCTATACAGTAGCCTACATCAACGATTGGGGTACGGTACACGAGTCCATGTCTCTCGTTAATCTGTCCTAAAAATCCATATCTTAATAGAATTCTAACGCCTATTCTCTTCGTCTTCCAGTTACGGTTCGTTTAGACCAGATGAGGTAAATGAAATAATGACACAAATGAAAGCGAGAAAAGAAAACGGAAAGGTATTTGCTTGACTTGGCAATGGAGGGGAATCCCCTACTTTTCCAACCTAAGTAGTCAAAAGTGAAACGAACAACAAAGGGCGTCATTTTAGCCCTGAACCTGTTCTCTTTTCAAGGGGTAGCTTTCACTTTCGAATCCACCTCGGGTCAGGGCCTAACCCCAAAAGATGATTTCACCCTAGGGAAGTAACATTGAAAAGATAACACTAAAGCCCGTTCCGTACAAAGCTGGTGATTTCATTACAAAAGGACTTCCATCTCCTTGTTATGGGTTAAGATCAACTCTGAAGGGAGATTTGTGTTAGCTATGCAACAACTTTCAGTTTGTGTAGATCTTTAACGGGAAGATGTGTATATCTTACGCCGGAGCCGTCCTGAGCATAAGGGTCAAAGGATGTTCATTCGCTATGTCCTTGGCCCACTTCCTTCGACCTGCTCGACTTGTCAATGTAGTTCCGCAACACCGCTAGATTTTCTAGCCTACTACCCATTGTCCACCTTCATGGCAAACTTATAGGCCACTTTGCGCTGTAAAACGTCGCAATAGTAAAAATATTAAAAACTCAAAATGAAAACTATGAGAAAAGCTTAGAGCACTGAAAGTAATTTATATTGGAATATGTATTAAGAAAAAATTAGCTTATCGCCAATTTTTACACTGAGTGGGGTACGTTTCACGGGAAGCACCCCCAGTATCCAGGGGGGGTAGGGGGTTTTAACCCCCCTCCCCCCCGCCCGAAATTTTGATTTTATAATGGGGAAGATAGGGAAATGACAAAGTGTAAAAAAAATTGCATATTAACCCCCCTCCCCCCCGAAATGAAATCCTGGATACGCTACTGACGGGAAGGTTATATGACGATATAACGTGTCCTTTTTTACATATTGGTGTTGAATATTTACCATAGGTGGTATTTGCTTGAAAAAAAATGATATGTTAAGATGTGTCGTAATTTTGTTTTATAGATTTGAAGCATGGGCGGAGTGTTCCGGAAATATTCTCAGAAGACAGCATAACGCACGAAACATCCCCAGGGTATTTCGTGTTAAAGTGAAATATATTAAGAAGTGTAGTAATTTTATTTATTATGTTCGAATGTGTAGTTTGCGTATGGCTTTATGGAAAGGTATAACAACCGGTTCGATTTCAGTCCGATTTCATTGAAATATCTGCTTAGTGTGGTTTTCCATAGCTTTCAGAGCTGCGATGGGCTTATTTCGAGAGAATTCGAAATAAGTTACTTCCGTAATTACCTACGCATGCCTTTCAGTATTCGATATGGGCAGAAGGCACAACTAGTTGAGGTTCGAATAAATAGAGGCTTGTAATACGCCTTGATAGTGACATTGGTAGTTTTATCACGCTTTTTGCGAAAGAAACTTTCGATTTGTTGATAAACAGTGTGGACTACGTAGATTTTCATCCTGTCGGTATATGTTGATTAGAGCATTAGGACAGACATTGCTGCAAATACAAAGAAGAACTATTATCCCAGCAAGGAACTCTAGTCAAATAATATGTAAACCATTATGGCTTGCGAAACAAGAAAACCGGGAAGACGGCGGCTTGCATTTATCTCTAAATGTGACTGTGCGATGATACAAGCGATTATCCAAGTTTCGCTTAATACCTGATTAGCACTGATGCCAAATTTTCTTTTCTTTTTATTAGCAAGGGAGCAAGCTATACCTGCCGTACCGGTTTGTTTTCTTTTTGTTAGTACCTACTGCATCGCAAATCTCTTCTTAACTATATGGTACAAGTCGTGAAAAAGTAATAAAAAATTCGTCTCTTCGCTTGCTTTCTTCACGATAATATTCGAGGGGAAAACCTATTCCAAGGCTCATTAGCATGTTCCTCTTGCATTTTTTTACATGCGGAGAAAACGCTAGTCTGTAGAGAACACCAGGAAGTTGAAGAAGATGCTCATTATCTATTTAATAATTCCTCATTCCTGGCCACGCACGTAGCATTGAACAGCCATGGCCTGAACAACTGTGTACAATTAAAGCCAAGAGCCCTGTTGCGTTTCTTTACTAATGTTAACGAAGACAAAACATGTGAAGAGAAATGACACTGTTTCGTTTAGTTAGCTTCTAACAGCAAGGAAGTATGCAAAAGAAAGCTGGACCACAGTCGAGGGACATGAAGCTATGTTAATACACCACCGAGAGAGGGCAGAGCAGAGCAGTCTTTTATTTTAATTGGGACAGGCAAGGAACCCGCTGTGGCGGCAAGTAAAGTTATAAATACCGAACAGTGGGAGTTCGGGATCTTGGATGCCTTCGGGAAACAAGCAGAAGAGAACAAATATGAAGGAGGTAGCGCTTTCGCTGTGTAACGAAGTTATTAGCAACTGAGTGACGCTTGATTCCCGGTCTATGATTACTGTATGACCTTTCATTTCTGTAGTTTTAAAGACAAAAAATAAGCAAGCAAACAGGTAGCTATTCAAACAGCAGTTGGATATTCCAAAGATGCATCGGAAACCTTTCTTAATGTGGTGCTAGCTACTGTTGCACACACCTTTTTCGTACACTTATCTTTTTCTTTCCTAACTTAAAAAAACATGCTCACTTATAAAAAAGTCGCGCACGATAAATCGCTTTCCAAAACTCGGTTGAATTTGAACGTTCTTGGCTTAGTCGTTGGCATTAAAATTTGATACAATTTTTCTCTATGAAAAAGAAATAGTTTATTCCTTCTAAAAATAGATACCTGCCCTAAAACGATAGTAAAAAAAGTCGCTCATACGTCATCTCGCCTACCTTACATTTTAATACATTTCATCTCCGGTAAACGGCAGATTTCACCTAAGTTGAAGAGGCCATACTATTGATTTGTTAACATATGCATTGAGACAATAATATTTTTACTTGTTACTGTTGAGTCAGACACAGTATTCGACACAAACCTAAATATCTTTGGAACTTAATTATCATTCAATGTATGCAGAAATATACCAATTAATACTCTGACTAAATGGACAAATTGCTAAGCAACAAAGCTTACAGTAAAAGCTCTAGCTTATAATTTGGGAGAATAAAGGTAAGCAACTCTATACAGTAGAAAGCCCCTTCTTTAGCCTCGTTTTAATTGGCCGCAGCTTTTAACCAGCCACGATTTTGGCAAAACTTTCTCCGCGAATAGGCATTTCCGTGCTCTTTCTAGGAAAATTACAGTGGACAATTCATCTTTATCCATTCATCTTGAGAACTGCCGATTAGTTGAATACTAAATAAATGTATCGAAATACATAACTATGATACATCTGCGTGCTTCTAATTCGTATTCACTGCCTATTATTTGTTTTTTCTATTCGAGACCGGCTTTTCGTTTATCCAGTATAAGATCTAGTATCTAGTTTATCCAGTATAAGATCTATTAGAAATCACTGCACCAAATAAAAATATTCCTAATTTTTATTTGGTGCAGTGATTTCTAAAAATGTTTATTTGTTCTGTCTATTTGTTCTGCTTTTTCTCCTGCGTATAAAGACACCAGCATAAAGTAGTAACGTATTGTATTATACAATAAAGGGCCCAAAGGCGAATTTGAGCCCCAAATAAAGCAAAACATGAATCGTATACAAAAACAGCTTCACGGCGGTGGGCTATGCAGACATTGTCTTCACTGTATGCCGCAGTCTTCAGTGTGCTTGTATGGTATTTATTAGCGTAAGTGTTTTGTTAAAGTAATTAGGTTTTCTTCTATCTATTGCACGCACCATTAGCATACGCGAAACTACGCACAGTACATAAGGTTATTCACCTTGCTTTGGACAAAAGTGTCATGGAATTAGAGATGAAAAGTCTATAAAGGTTGAAGGTCCAATTCAGACATACAACATAAGCTGCACGCGCTACTCCATACGTCAAGGAAAGTGTCGTGCGATTCACTCGACTCTATAGGTGGTACTTGAAGTTACTGGGCGTCATTCATCACCATTGCTGTCATCCAGTAAAAAAGAGTCTTTTCTGAGGTGGCTAAAGGTGTTTGGAAGCTTTCCAAACTTTACATAACCCACCTGTGATGGGCTTATGTGTCTCTTTTTTGTGTGTGGAGCAAAAATAGCTACAACAAAAATAGATCCCTACTTTTTTAAAACTATTTTTTTAACCAAGCGTGAGAGTTTGTTTCCAAAATAAACCATTTCACTGAACTGGTGCGGGAAATAGAAGGTACTTAGGTTGCGGGAACCTGAACCAAAAAAGCAGCGTGGACAACAAAGGCTATAAAAAATTGATGATAGACTTGGCTTTGGAAAGAAACTCCACGTGGACGCGCAAGTGTTCAGAAATAGAAGCATTCAGCACACGCTCCGAGTTACCGAACTACTGTCATTGTTACATAAAACAAAACAAAAAAAATCGTGTTAGGAAAGAGCCGTGATAATATCACGTACAATAAGCTAACAAAAAGTGAAATAAAAAAGGACAGGACCTTGTGGTAGCCACATTTCTGAGCGTCAAAACGGGTGTATATCTAATTATTATGTTTGTCAGGGCTGGACGTACGGGACAAAAAAAGTTTGAGAAAAAGAAAAGCCACTTATGTAACATCGGGGGAAATTTTAGCAGCTCTTTGGAACCCGGAAGTGCTCATTGTTACCAGAAACTAGGAATTACTGTCCAAAACTGGCCATACCTAATGGAACATGCAGTTTTGAAAAAAAGCTTACTGTAAGTGAAACTTGCGAGTTAAGAAAAGGTTAGTGGAACCTTCCGACTTTTCTTCTTACATTCTAAGTGACTCGGACCATTGCTTATTTTAGAAACCCCCGCAATTTTATATATGCAAGTAAAAAAAAAGCTTCGCGGAGGTCAGTGCAGCCGGCAAGCGTTTGCTTGCAGCTATTGTTTTGGATTCCCACTTGAGTCCAATCTGGCTACTGTTGCTGTGCTTGACACCGGTGAAATGAGATAAATTGACACTAATTGTATACATTCAAATAAGCAACCAAGCCAAAACATAAAAGGCAATACAGGCTAGGGACGATACACGTGAAACGCATTGGCAGCCTTTCGGAACTGTAACAGATGCCAAAAGTTTGCCGTTTCGGTCTTGGAGAAAGTGAGAAAAAGAAATTCAGAATGTGACCCATATCTATATTTCTGTCTAAGCAAAGGTTTAAGCAGACTTTTTATCCAGTGAACTGTATTTCACTCAAGCGTTCAGCCACAAGTTATTAACTCTTGCGACTAAGACGCAAATGATGTCAAAACTTCTTTAAGCGGCATGCGAAGCATTTTTGCGGTCGTACCGTACAACTTCCGCTAATTATGCTGGGAAACAAACCTCCCAATGAGGCAGCTTACGCATTTGCGAAGAAAAGGTTAGAAAATACAGGTCCTCTTGAAAAGTTTCACCCATGGAAAAACGAGGGAAATCTCACTACAGAAAGGAGCGAAGTGGACAAAAGTGACGTATTGCGTGTCGACCGAATCGAACAGTCAAGAGTCCTGAGTTTTAAAATCTCAATTTAAAATAAAGACTGTCGTGTTTCGTAGGTTTTAGGCCTTCCGTATTCTTGTTTTCCACAAAGTCCAGCTGGGTGTCTCATAAAAACTTCTACCTGATATGCATATGCAAATGAGCTCCCTTTGTTTTGTACGATTTGAACTAGACAACTAACACACACGCCTTATGAGGCCATTAGTTACGCGAAGAACTTTGGCTTATAGCAAATTACTGCGCTTGCACTCTTCGTAAGTTTCGCAAAAGCTTTCACTACTTTTGCTTTCTCCACGATATTAGACTCGCAAATGGACAAAAAGTGTCGAGTACAAAGTCTAACCAAGTGTTACGTGATATTGCGAAATTCAAAGTGCGTTACATAATCAAATTTTAAGAGAAAAAGCAGCAGAGTTGTTCGTAAGGAAAAGCAAGCCAACATTTTTCTTCACATCACCTCGTAACGAAAGTCGGTAAACTTCCATTTAAAAAAATAGCGACGTTTGTCACGAGTTTAGTTTTAAGGTTTTGAAATATAGCTGCGACATTTCAAGTCAGCCGAGTTGGATACTCGAAAAAAAAACAAAGTGAAATCTTTTAACAATGCCCTGCATCTAAAGCAACCACAATAATGACACCAACATTCCCATGTGATATACTTTCTTGCAAAAAGTAAAACGTTTTAATCTTAATCAAGCATTTCGCCTGCGAATTACCTACTGCGAAGCGAATGGAGAACACCCCACAGGTTTCACCGTGATGCTAGGTATTTTCCATGAGAGTCAAATCGCAAAAATGCTTTCAGTAGCGAATAAGGATATGACTTCGTGAAACGCATTCTGTTTCTGAGACTATATATATAGCAATAGAATTTCCTTGGACTTTACTAATCGAGGAAAAAGTCCTTTGAAAAGCCACCGCCAAGAAACAGTGTATTAAGGTTTGGCAAAATCAAGGAACACAAGGCGAAAACGCGAAATGACTAGCAGAGTCATAAATACTGAGCTTTATGACACCTATTGAAATCACGTACAATGATTTAATTCCACGATACATAGACATTTGGCCAAGTACAATGACAGGTAATTCCGCAACTGTCATTTTGGCAAATTCAGTCAGTGACTTGCTGATATAGGTGAACCACCAGGAGCACGCTCGACAAAAGTCCGCCACTCCACGGACCAATATGGGAAAAGAAACTGCTCGTGTCAACGCTGAATAAAAACTTACCCAAAAAAAGCTAGTGTGAGTAAAGCAATTCGACATGCAAAGGAAACTGGGGTAGGAACTCCTTGAATAGTTCCCGGACAAGTCCATGACTTGGTCAAACAGGCGGGGAAATTCGGGAAAATTCGCTTTTTTTCTAGATCCACGAAGAAAGTATGCATTCCGTTTCGGTGATATCTATTAGTAAGTGTACAATACACGTAATATGAGGACCCATTCTCTGGGATGTCGTTTAATTTCTCCGTAGTCGAACTTTTCTCTTCTGTAGTATTATAGCACAAGATAAAATGCACCTTAAAGGCTTGGTTGCCACTGAATTCTAGCTTACGTTTTACGTTTCGTTTCACTTCAACTGTCCTGAAAATTGGGAGTTGCACTTACGAGTTTTTGACTTGGAGCAAAGGTTGTTTGTCGTCTTCAATCGGGGAAATTTGTACACGACAAAGCTCCTTACCTTGGCAAGCTCGGGACGTTTCGCTAGTATTTGTTTCAGGTCACGAGTTGATGCCAAAGTTCTCTTTTGTTCCCCTCTTCTGGCCAACGTAAAAGGCAAGCCATAAGGTCTAAAAGTTTGCGTGTTCGCTAATCACAGGAAACATTTCAAAGTTGGTATCTCGTTTCACCACAATGGTATCGAACAATTTCTAGAAAAATGAAAACGTCTGTAATGTAGATCTATGTATTTCTTACTTACAGATAAGGAAATTATATTCTGGAAACGAATTTTTTCGTTTTAACACTTAACTTCTCGCCACTTCTCTGACGCGTTCCAAATTCTGAGGGCCAATAACTGCAACTGAAACCCCCGGAGAAAAACCCGTCAGTCTGGAAGGAACCTGTTCCCGTATCGTCGATTATGAAATTCATTTTTTAATCATATGCAGAAATCTCAGGTCATTGTTTTCACCGCTTTCGATATATTAACTCGTGAAATCAACAAGAGAAAGGGATAGTTCGAGGGCGTGTCACGTTACTTGCTCTTTCTTCCATCTTTTCCCGTACAAGCCAATTTTACGAAACGTTTACATTGCGTGAGTCAACCGTGATCATACCTTCCTTTTTTTCGGGTCATGACAGTGAATGCATTACGGCGTCTTGCGAGCTTTTTCCGTGCTCTTCCTTTCTCCGATGAACACAGAAAACTCGGATCGTATCAGCAACTTCCACTTTCTTGCGTTTTTATTCAGAGGCGGAACGGAAATTTGAGTAAATTGAGCTTAAGGTCTAACCAAACCATGAAAAAGAGGACAAATCTAATCGAGTGATTTAGAGGCTCTAAGGGCAACATCATATTGTGCCCTTTAGATTGCCATTGAATAGGCCCATAGGTGAGTAAAAAAAGCGAAAGTAAAGGCCTACGAAATTTTCCCTTTCGAAAAGGGCAGTTCAAATCTGTTTTTCAAGACTTTGAAAGAAAGTTTAAGCTGCCAAGATTCCAGGTCAAATGAATAGAAAAATATGGCAGGTCCATTGGGTGTCTGGGCCTTGCTGGATCACACTGATAACTAACCTCTCCGCTAAAATGTTTCCCCTGTGTTAGACGGACACAAAGATGGGGAAAATGGTCCGGCAAGCCGCCAAAAAATTTCTCCGACTCTGCTTAAGCATGCTGAAGACCAAGAAGGGGAAAGGTGAAAAGTTTCACCTGCGTTTCTTTCCACCAATCAGAGAAGGCTGGAACGGGATGACCGTCCGAGTTGCACGTAGGCCCTTACCTTTAACTAATGCTGAAGACATAACTTGTGTCCAACCCCTTAACCGGTTGAAGGAATTCATCCAACCAACGATGTTCCAAGTTTCATGGCACCTGAAACCCCCTTCACTCTCTATAAGCGAAAGGTAAAGCCATCCTCCGTAGTGGACGTACACTATGAACGAAAACATATCCGTAGCTCCGTGCTGTGGGTTTGGAGGGTGACGATTCTCCAACTCTCCATGGCGACTCCTGCAGATATAAAAGAGGTAGAGTGAGTCCAAGGCTTCATTCCATCTTCTTCAGCCTCTCAGCGTCTTGTAAGCTTCACTAGCCTAACAAGCCTAAAAGTTTAACGTTTTTCGTTAACTTAAACGGAGGTTGTATATCCCCTTCAGTGACCCGCAGCTTCGCTGACCCCGAAGTCAGTTTTACAGTGCATACTGTCAGTGTTACAGTTTTACAGTGCATTCGACCCTTCACAGTCAGGTACCTTTAACTCAATAATCCAACTTCACTAAAGTTCATAAATATTTCTGTTAATTTCTCAAAGGGTTTTTAACATTATAAACCCGTTAGAAGTTGATTAAAGATCACTTCAGTTATTATTTTTCTTTTTTCATTTGCTACCGGAGAAAGCTATTGCAGTATTTCTGAACAAACATCTTCTTTGGATAAAACTACTCCGTGGTATCACAATCACTGACAAATTATTCATCTTCATTTCAGTAAATATCACCAGAATGCGACTCTCCGTTGTCGTAATTGCCGCGTTGGTGGCCATGATGTCGGTTCATATGACGAGCAGCTCGCTCGCCGGCCTTTCTCTAGTCAAGTCTGCCACTGCTCTGGCTCTGGTCGGCGGTGTTCCTGCCGTGTCTCCCAAAGCCATTCTTGGCCTCTTGGTTTTGAAAAAGCTCAAGCTTCTTCTACCCTTACTTGGACCTAAAGGTCTACTTCTGGCTCTGAAACTCCCTAAGCTGGCGAAACTTAAGCTCCTGATCCTTAAAAACGGAATTCTCAATCCATTCTTCCCCGTCAAAGTTATGCTGATCGGCGCCGCTATGTTAGCTACCGGTGCTAGCTTGGCAGTTGCGGCTGTCATTCTGATCAAGAAGCTTAAAGCGGAACAAGAAGAGGAAGAGGAATATGAGCCTTACGAGACTGAATACAACTCTTACGAACCAGCTCCCCCTACTACTTACGGCGCTCCTGCCTATTCTCCTGCCCCTAACCCCGTCTCATACGCTGCTCCTGCTCCTCCTGCATCTTACAATGCTTTGCCCGTGTCGTACGGTCCCGCGCCTGCAACACAGGCTATCGGTGCTTACGCAGATTCAGGATATACTGGCCGTAGTTCACTTAAGAAACGCAGCATTTCTTTGGAAGACGAAATTGCTGCCGTCCTTGATGAACGCTTGCCCAAAACCATCGACAAACGTCAGGCGTTTGATGAAGAAGATGAAGAAGACGACGAACTTACCCATTTGACTCCTATCGAGCGATCCGAAGCTGCTGACGAATACTTTTACATGGCTGCTGAGATGGACGACAAAGGTTGTGCACGCAGAGTAGTTTGCGAAGTTTTCCACAAATCTTACAGCCACTTGAGCTTGGAAGAGAAAATCATGAGACATATGTTCGGGTAAGATAAATCACTACTTTCCTATTAGGTGTGCAAGATATTTCGCAACTTGACACTGGAACTGACGTTTAATTTCTGGTCTTCCCGTTTCTTTCTTTTTTTCTACATAAAAAACAGCCCAACTCTCACTCTTCCGCGTGCGGATGAGCTTACTACGGCCCGAGGCATGTTCCGCCAAGCTGCGTACATCGGAGTGACAACATCAGCCATCCCGAGCTCTTGCGCCCAGGCTTATGCTAGCTGTCCCTACAACAGCAACGCGTTTTTCAACAACTTGCACCAAAGTGGAATCGTAACCAACGCTTTGTGAGCCCCCAGCAAAGCGTGAGACACGAAGCTCAAGCGGTTAAGAAGTTAGTGCACGGCTGCTTCGTGTAGTATCAAGCGAGCATTTCTCCCAAGTCACGCCCTCAAAGCGCTATAGATTTGATCTTTTATTTCCATTCCACAACGCTGTATCATTTGCTAGCTCTATATCCAGTGACAACCGTCCAATTACATATAGGCCAGGACGAAAAGAGGAACTGTCAATGCTCAGCGTCATTTTATCCGTCTCAATTTTTACTTTGTACTGTACTTTATTACCTACTGCCCTTCTTGAAGGGCAGGTGTGTTTGATATGCACATAGATAGAGTTTATACTTGCCGTATGACATGATCTTTCAAAATTGCTTAGATTCTATAGAAAAGAGATATATGCAAGAAAACTAACAACGAAGTTTTGTGGAAAGAATGGTGTATATTTTGTAATGGATGGTCATAACAATACAGCCACCCCCAATCTCAAAAAGCGCTCGTTTCTTTCGTACAAGCTCCACAGGAACCTTCACTACAGCACTTTTCATGGCTCTTGTAAAGTTTAATGAACACGCCCATGCCGTGGAAAATGGCATGGGACCTTTTTTTCACTAACATGTACTAGGTATCATCCGAACAGACTAAGGAGGGAATTTGCATACGCCATAGGTTTCACATCCGGGTGAGGCTAAAAATAAAGGAAGGAAAGTTACTTGAAAGCTTAAAATATTGGTGATTTTTTTTCTTACCACTGCTTCGTATGACGTGAACTTGGGCTTCAGGTCTTTCCCGTTCATCGTGATAAACGCTCCCTTGTTTCCCATAGTGTCACTGTAAGAAAAACACAGGCAAAACTATGAAACAAAAGAGGCCTGATTACATTGTAGCGAAAAATGGGGAAAAAGTCAACACTTTCACTATTATGACATCTATTAACTGCACGTGAGAAACGCGTTTGAGAGTTATTTGGGTTTTCTTCCGCCAGTGGGTTAAAACCGGCATAAGGTGCGCAAAACGACGAGGAAGTTCATAATCAGTTGGAAAGAGAAAACTGACCAGTAATTGGGCGCGGAGAAGACGGTGATGCACTTGCCCTCGTGCATAATCTCATAACCTTCCGCTTTCACTTCATGACTCCGGATAACGTAGTCGAGCTTGTTGTGTTCCAAGAACTTGTTCGTTACATCGGGCCCAAACTGCACTCCAACACCTCTTTTGCTCGGGGCACGGCCATTCTGGGGCTGAGGATCTGACCACAACAGTTCGCACATGATACCTGGTGGTCCCACCAAAAAAGAAAAGAAGACAAAAAAGCCAATGTAGGGCAGGTTTCGGTTTCACTGCTGATTTACGCAATCTTTTCTGTTTTTTTTTACCTTCGTCAGGCGGTTGTCGGTTTCTCTCCGTCTTCCGAATGTCATCTAAAGTAACGTCATCTCGCGCAAACAGCCCTCCGTGCATGACCTTGTTTTTACGACCAGATCACGCATTTAGTTTATGTTTTCCCAAATGTCAATAAAAATGACACACCAGTACTCGCCTATTGATGCAGTGACAAAGGGGCAACAAATTGAATACTTCCGTAAATAATTCCGCCATTTGCGTCGAATACTTGGCTTTCACTTCACCTTCAAAACCGTACATTTGGTTCATAGTGTGACTCTCGTGGTTACCTAAAGAGACAAAATTAGTGAAGCTCGGTATGTACAGCTTTATTTGGGTACGACAGTATTCTGCATGACACTTACCCCGGGCCATGAAGAAATGGTTCGGATAAAGCAACTTGTAGCTGAACAAGGCAAATATACATTCAACCGAGAAGGATCCTCTGTCCACAAAATCACCATTAAACAGCTATAAAAATGTGTCGTTAACCGCGTTACTGAACGGCCGGTAAGAACATTGGTAATAAAAACCTACGTAAGGATTAGTTTCTGTCGGCAGTCCGTTGAGCTTAAAAATGTTCATAAGATCGTAAAATTGGCCATGAATGTCACCGCAAACGGTAAACTTCCCGTCTTCCGGAACACTAACGTCCACCAAACTTGGTTGGTTCCGGAAAAACTGTTTCGCGTCGACTAGAATCTAATTACACAAAAAAGCAGCTGTTAAGAATCGAAGTGAAAATTGTAGAGCCCATGTCACATTACCTTGTATGCGTACTTTTTGTGCAACTTTTTCTGTTCCCTGAAGGCTTGTATCAGCTCCGTCACGAATTTAAGCGTTACCTGACCGTTTTCTAACGCGGGACCAACATATTCGTCTTCGATAGCTGAGAGAAAAGTAAGGCTGCTGCACGACCAACGAAAGCGTGAAACTCAGTATTTTAATGTTACCCATATTTTCGAAGTCGATAGAATCCGCTATGCTTTTTTTTATGGAGTCAACTGAAATGGCTTTCTCGAACGCTTCCTTCTTGACAATTTTATTGCATTCATTGTACTTCATTCTAGCATCTTTTTCATTAGGACGTGCCTTGGAAACCTGGCAAAACATACAGTTCACGGCAACATTAGCTTCCTGTACGGTACAATGAAGCGGAGAAAAGGAGAAACCTTACAGCCTCGTAATCCTTGAGAGCTAATTTGTATTTGCCTAAAGCCATATAAGCGGCTGCTCTCCTGTAGTAGCCCTTGACATAGGTCTTATCCAGTTCAATGGCTCTGGACGCGTCTTGCAATGAATAACCAAAACATTCATTGCGGATGTAGGCGAAACTGCGGTTGGCATAGTATACGGCGTTGTTTGGGTTGCAGTCGATAGCTTGGCTATAGAGGTTAATAGCCTGGTTGTAATTTTGTTCTGTGGGAAACAGAAAGCGCGCTTAGTTTTCTGTCGAACTAAAAAAAGCTAAATTATAATAAAATGCATAAACGTTATTGAACACTTACTAAACACATAAGTGCTAGGTAAACTGAAGTTAAACGATTGTTAAACTATCTATGCACCTGTTTAGCCCCTTTGAATTATGGTATAATAATTTCGTTCGTATATTTTACGCCTTCAAAGGCAATTTACGAGAGATCACATAGACTTCGCACTATCAGACACTCCAAAGCAATGTAATACATTGTCAACTGGAGTGGAAAGATAACTATCCTACGTAGCTTTAACCCGACCTAAACTAGGCTTTCCTGATCCAGTTTTTCCATGTTTGTTAATTACTTGCTACATTTCTGAATGTGTGAGTTAAATTACAGGAACTCCGGAACTCCAGGAACTCACACAAGGTTTCCCTCGAATGCTTTCACGTTCTTTTCAAAATAACCACAAACTACCTCAAAAATGGACTAACACTTTTAGGTGAAAGCCGATTCTTGAATAGGTTGAGTTTGGCAAGGGTAACAATTATAATTTTAACGTTTAACAAAATATGAACTTATCACGGACGTCGGTGCCACAGAAACATACTAGAAACTTTTCGAATTTTGAATACGGAACTCGTACTGTAGGACTAATTGGTTTAAACAGGTGCACAGTTGCGTGACTCTCCATGGAAAAATAATTTCCAATTTCAGAAATTCGTTAGACCAAATGGTATAATTATTCTGAGTAAATTTATGTAAAATGCAATGAATATGCCTGTAAGCAGACTTTAGGAAAAAAGTAGAGATATGGGAATACTTAAATGTTACTAGAAAGCTACTTACTTTTGAAAAATTCATTGGCCTGTTCTTTAAACTTTTCAGCCTCTTCAATTTTTTCTTGGCTTACATTAACTCTTTCTGATTCGTTCTTCATTACGGAGATCAGAGCAAGGTACTTTTGGAGTAAAAATCAAATATTTTCAATTTCGCCACAATGTTTTGCTTTTTCTTAACCACGAGCATCAGAAAGCACGATGTTACCTCCCGTTGCACAACGCAGGCACGGTTCTAGAACGTGTCACTGCCCGTTTTACATCAGTCTGAGTTCCGCTCATAGCAGCAAAGGGACGGCTCTGATACTACCGATGTCGCGTAGAGCGAATTTAGCGTCAAATCTATTATTGGTAATCGCATATGATTGTTGGTAAATACTTTGGCTAGCGTCACTTATAAAAAATATTAACGCAATATATAATCGTGTCTCGTTAAATTCAGTTTTTGTGTGTGGTTGTGGTAGCTGAAAATTGAGCGAAATTATAATTTCGGGTAGCGTTATCCGAAAACTACGTAAAGCGAGTCTAGTGTATAAGTCTTGTCCAGATTTAACACCCTTGGATTAGCAACAGTGAAGCGTCAGTTAACAAAACAATGGCTACATTAGATGATAAGTTACTGGGGGAGAAATTGGATTATTACTGCAGTAGTAGTGAAGATGAGCGCGACGACGAGGATGAAGATCAAGGGAAGAACGACAAAGACGAAAGAAATGTGGTACAAAGCGAAAACGATGGACAAGCTGAAGTAGAGATTAATCCCTGGGAAGGCTCCAGTACAAACGTAAGGCGTTCAAAATTAATAAGGTAAAAGAATCCCGCCAAAAGCTCTAATACCTTGAACTATATTACAGACTGGTCCCAAGGGGGTACTCAAAGATTTCCAGCGATTTAAGCAACTCGAAAAAGAACAGCGGGAAGAAAATGAAAGAGAAAGATCTGCCCTCGCGAAAAGATTTGCCTTAACTTGCCAAAGCAAAGTATACTCTTCTTTTATTTGAAGAAACGATAGATTCTATTATTGAGTTCTTCAGACAGACGAGGACGCACAGAAAGCCAAAGATCAAGAATTGGAAGATGAATTTTCCGAGATGATGTCTGATCCTTTTCTTCAGCGTTACGTCCAGCAAAGAATGAACGAGATGTTCAAGCAACAAAACCAAAGGTTTCCCTTTGTTCTTCGTCTAGAAAGTTTGCTTACACTTCGGTTCTTTGTCTAGGAAAAAATTTCAGACCGTGCATGCATTAAAAGATGGAACAGAATTCTTGGAGGCGGTCGATAATGAAGACAAGACAGTCACCGTCATTATTTTGCTGTATGAATCGGTAAAAGCTTTGTTCTGCTCTCGTAAAGAGATTTGTTGATAAGCTAACTGTTTCTTCCAGGGCTCGACCGCTTGTTTTACTGCGTTAGAGAGTTTCAAGAGTTTGTGTCGCGATTATCCTTTAGTTAAATGGTGTACGCTGAAAACTTCTTCTGTTGGAGGTGCTCTAAGTAAAAAATTCGTAAGTATAAATATAGTTTAAGAGCTTATATATACGTTCAGTTTTTTTTCTAGTCAAAAGCTGGTGTCCCAGCTATTCTAGTCTACAAAGCGGGTAATATTATGCATAACTTCGTACGTTTCACTGTCCAACTAGGAGAAGACTATTGTACTCAAGATTTCGAAAATTTTCTCATCGAGTAAATATTAATATTCCACGTATTACAGTTGTGAGCATTACTGATAAATACTGTATTAGGCATGGAGTGCTGGAGGATCGCACATTGATTCCGTCAGCTATTAAACAAGGTGGTGATGAAGACAGTGATTAAGTCATGACTTGAGGCAGTTTTTCTGTATTCCTCTTCACATTAAAACGAACGAAAATGAACTGCTTCTTCGAACTTAAGGGACTAAGGAAAGCCGAGCCATTTGTAAAGCCCCTTCACGCGTTTTGTGTCCTCCGATGAAGCCGCTCGCGTGTACAAAGACGCAGCCTTCCAAACCGACCAAAGCATCCAGTTCTGCGTCTCGTATCCCTCTCCAAGATTCCAGCAATCCTTGCCTGGAAAGAAACAATACATTCAAGAATTTTTGTCATGAAAATGAGCCCATTCTTCTCAACTGAACATGAACTCTTTGTACCTTGAGACAAATGATTTGGGTTCAAGGGGAACCGTTTGCACCCTCCAGTTCTTGTTGTCATCCGGGTATATCACAAACTTAATTTCTCCTTCTATTCCAAGCTCCTTTTCTACGCCAAACAAGTGCTCTTTCCATGGACAGCCTCCTTGACTGAATTCTATAATGGAACCGGCAGAATCCACCTAAATTGAGCCTTTATTGTCGCAACTAATTGACGAAGGATGTATATACGCAGTTACTTGCTGTCTGCTGTTAACAGCTTCGTAAATCGTCTCGCGAGCAGGCCACCAAACGTTCTTGTAGTAGTTGACTCGGTCGAGAAATTCGGTTTGAACCAGTTGTAACGCTTGGTGGAAACGCTCATCGATATTTACGTTGCTTTCATTCCAGGCGGGATTAAAGTGACCCACACGTGAGCTCAAAGTTGTGGAAATGACGTACCTAAACGAAAAAAAAATAATATATATCCAATGTCGTGCTACAAAAGGTAGATCGCCCTACCTGCCAGGTCCGTCATGGGTCGAGATTCCATTATCTATAGCGTCAATTTCTTCGACAAAATTTGTATACACTTTTTCATACACGGCTTTCACGAGACTATCATTGAGGTCGCAATGGAACAGATGGGTCAAGATCTTTTCGCCGAAGTGACAATATATCAAACCCGCGCTTGACAGACGAGTTGTCCATTTGCTTCCTGGCTTTAAACTTTCCATCGTTTCGGTGAAAGTCCTAGGGAACATCGCACGTTAACAATCCGATTTCTAGTTCTAAAGCTTAATTTTACCTTTGGTGATGATCGTAGCGATGGGTATTGGGATCAAAAACTCCCCCTACATCAACCACGATGCTACATTTGTTCAAAGTGTCTGGATCTCTAGACCTCACAATAGATGCGTTTTGGTACTCTGGCAGGAGTTTTAGCATTGCACATGCCAAGACTTCATCGCAATGGAAAGTTCCACTAGACCGAAATATTAAACATTAATAAATAACGGATGGCTATTTGCTTTTACTTATGGGTTCCAATCGAGACCATGTTGGTAAATGTATTTGCGCAAAATGGCCTGAAGGTAAACGTGGGGAATGAACTGGATTTGGGCAAAGCTATTAATGCTGAAAAATTGCGGCAAAGTTGAAAGCGCATACCTAGAATGAATCAACAGTGTTACGAAGGATTGGAAATTTGTTTAAATGCTGTGCATTGCACGTTTACTTACGTCAGTATTTACAATGGCGGCTCGTGGGAAGGACGTGTCTGTCGAAGTGTCTCCTTTGCGAAGCCTGGATGATTTCCTTTTAGAATCTGCACGGTTCCAAGTACCTAATTTTAAGGATCTAGACAAGTGGGGCAATCGCGTGGTTCAAAACTTGCTTTACTACCAATCCAACTACTTCCTCACAGCTTTGATCTGTTTTGCACTAGTAGGGTAAGCATAAAGAAACTTCAGCCATTTAAAATTGTGGTTTTAGGGAGGGGTTGATTGGAGGAGGGCTTTTTAAAGGTCAAGAAAATTCAAGGGAAATTAAGCTTGTGTCTCACCCTTTCTAGATGTCTTCACCCAGCAAAAATGATGGCAGGACTTCTGGCCGTGGTACTAGCCTTTGGCCTAGTCTCGCTTGCTTCTAATTCACAACCAGCCGTTGCTCTATTTAAGAAAAGTCACCCCATAGTTTGCCTCTTCGTTTCTTTGGCTGGAGCCTACTTCCTACTCTACATGCTAAGCTCTTTGCTCGTCTTCTTACTTGGCATCTTTTTGCCTCTTAGTGGTACTTAAACCTCAAAAAGAATTTTATATATCTTTTTAAAACACGCCTGGCAATATATTTTTCATACCCAGACATATTCCGTTCAAAGGTAGAAATATAGCAATATCGTTTTTTTTTACGAGTTATCATCTTAACTTTATATCCGCTGTTCCGACGAAGGACAAAGTTAGCCTGTAGACTTCCATGATTCACTTTAGCAAGCAATTCACAAGTGTTGCGAAGAAACGGACAACTTGAGCTTGTCGATAGGATGGTACATAAGGTAGCGTAGGCTAACTTTGTAAGGTTCGTCCAGTTATTTCTTTTTTATCTGGGTATGATGAAAACAAAGCCGGCCTTGTAAATTCAGAAGCAGGAAGACGTGAAGAACTAAAAACGTTTAACTTTTTTATATAGTGATCTTTGTCCATGCTTCGCTGCGATTAAGAAACATGAAGAATAAGCTGATCAACAAGATGGAACAGATCGGCATTGCCAAAACTACGCCAATGGGTGTGTTACTTGACGCCTTGGGTTTGGAGATGGAAGTGATCTCCTAAAATACTCGAACATTTTTATTTCCCTCTCATCCCAGTGGTTTGGATACCTTTACCTTGGCTTTAATGCAACTTCTAAGTCCCTGTAATAATTTTTGGGCTGAAAACTTAACAGTTCTCTTGAAAAATCCTCTACAATTTCCCTTAAAAAGTTTTTATTTATGTATTGCCATAGATTTTGTGTGTACAGTTTTGCATGCTGGGTTTCCCTAGGTTATCCCGCGAGTAACGATATATAAATGATAGTGACCGTCAATTACCCAAAAATCAGAATACAGAACAGTAAGCTACAAAAATAGCACAGTATATCCCTGTTTTTTGTTGTCTTGCTTTAACAAGAAGGCAGTTTTACAATTTTGCTTTCGGTTTGGTAACCGCATCGACTTCTTTTTGCAAGTCTTGCAGCTTCATGGCTAAGCCCATGTTGCCTTGTACTTTGAGTTTTCCCTGGAAAAAGAGTTTTTGGGGTTGAGCTTTTCCGGCAAGTAAATCAGCCAAGTCGCTGTCCGCGATCACTAAGGTAACGTCTGGGTTGGGACCTTTGCCGTCAAATGACACCGAGCCGCTTCCGTTTTTCGCGTCCACGATCCAAACCGCATCTTTGCCACCTGGGCCGTTCTTCACATTGAAGGCGAAAACACCTTTCACCTTTTGGACTAGGCGAGCTCCATCGGCCTCCAAAGCAACAGCGAACTGGCGAATAATTGCAGCAGACTTGAACTCGTCGCTGTTATTGTTTGCGTCTGGCGCTGACATACTTCTACAAAAAAATTAAATAAAATTTGATCCGAACTTTTTGATTGTGCGCTTTATACTTATTTCCCGCGAAAGCCTTTTTGTAGATCGCCAAAACTACCGCACCACCCAATCCTGCGTAAAAAAAGTTGCAAGAATGTTTATAACAACGTTCAAATGGTCTAGCACAAAGTACACTACTATGGACTCTCTACAATCTAACATATACGAGACCTTGAAATCGAAACCGGGTATGTCAATGACCAACTCCCCCCACAAAAACTTAACACTACAAGCAGACCTTGTAATGAAAGAAAAAGACGAATCTTTTTTATATATTTTTTTCCATAAAGAAAAATTAACAGGAAATAAAACAGGGAAAACCAAACACTTGGAAATCAACGGAGGATGACAGCTGTACGTCGTAAAATGTTAGTTATGCGGCAAAACATTCTTATGTATCTTAACTATTACCTACGGCTACGTGGTGCACATGCCCGGAAATTACGGACAATTACAGGTTTAAGACAATCATGGAAGAGAATAGCTCACCTGAAAATTAATATGTGCAGTGGCTACTAATATCTAAGAACTAAATGACTAAGCATTTCAATTAACGAAACGGATATCCTTATATATTTAACACTTTCTTTCATAGATGGCGCTCACGACTGCCGTGAAGATGTTAAAATGACCAAATCATCTAAATTCAAAACTTAAAATAGATGTCAATATTAATCCTTCAAAGCGATCACTGCTAATTGCTAAATATCCAATTTTAACCAGTTGCGACAATTTAAAAAGATGCACTGAAACCTCTAGGCAGTTCGTTTAGTTCCAGTATGATAGTAAAAATTGTTACATTTTTCTTTTAGAAATTGGCTATCCCATGTAGATTTTTCTACTCTTCCGAAAGGGTAATTTATATCTTATCGCTACATAGAAATCAAAACGATGAATGGAATCACACCACCGGTGATTCCAAACTGAGGCAGATAAAATGGCAAGTTTAGTAATTTGGTCCTGAAACGCAGGAACTTACCGATATTATGCTGCAGGGCGTATTTCACGTTGGGAACTTGTCGACGTCCAGCTTCTCCACGGAGTTGCCAGTTCAATTCGCAGCACTGAGCGAGACCTTGATCAATCGAAGCCAAAAACAGGAGAAATAAATTTGATAAGCGTAGTACACTTTATCTGTTTAGTTCCAAGTGATAACAAGCTACGTTCCAAACAACACACAATCTCGCTTTAAAAGGTTTAAGAAAGGGGCTTCATAAACAGACAAAACCAAGCATTTTACCCGTAGCTCCCAGGGGATGTCCTTTGGCGATCAATCCACCGCTCGGGTTAACGACGTACTTTCCACCATAAGTGTTGTCGTTTCTATCAATGAAAGCTGCCGTTTCCTCCGGTTTGCACAGCTTCAAGGCTGAATAGACCAGCAATTCGTTGCCTGAGAAGCAATCGTGGCATTCCACGACGGAAATGTCCGTTGGACGCACGCCCGTTTTGGCATACAAGCGTTCAGCAGCTCTGCAAGTCATGTCGTACCCCACCTAAAAGGAGGTCAAAGAAATCGGAATGGCATAAAATTTCGCTGCTACTACAAGAGAACTGAAGGTTTTCTTTACCATATTCATGCAACTTTTTTCACCGAACGTTGAGGGTAAGTCGGTACACATTTCCATGCCAACGATTTCCACCGCTTGGTTTTCCAAACCATGTTTTTTAACAAATTCTTCCGACGCCAAAATCACCGCCGCAGCTCCGTCTGACGTGGGGCAACACTGCAACTTGGTTAAAGGTCCAGCTTCGGACACTAAGGGCGCATCGATGATTTCTTGTAAAGAAAAGCCTTTTTGGAATTGCGAATTGGGATTGTTTTTGGAATGCTGGTGGTTCTTGTGGGCTATTTTGGCCAAGTGAATTGCTTTCGTGCCGTATTTCTTCATGTGCTCCGCTGCAGCCGCGCCGAACATTTGCGCCGTGATCGGACCAGCTGCCGGAGTAAGAACGCAGACAGAAAATGTTAGCAATGTAAACGTAAAAAGTACAGATCTTCAGGGAAGAGGGTGAGGAAAACAAAACGAACCTGACAGTCCTACTGTATCAACTAAAACTTCCACATGGCGGTCCATCGGATTGGTGCGGTCGTCATACTACACGAAAAGCGTTAATCTTGAATTCCAAAGCTAGGGAAAGCAAGGGTTGATTTACTTTAGACATCAAAGAGCCTCGCTCCATCTTTTCGAAACCGAGTGCAAGGGCGCAATCAGCAATTCCACCTGCCACTAACTGCTGCGCTAGAAATAATGCGGACGACCCAGTAGAACAGTTATTGTTCACATTGTAGACGGGAATTCCTGTCATTCCCAAAGGGTAGAGCGCCCTTTGCCCGCAAGTAGAGTCTCCTGTGAAAAATAGCACCAAATAAAGATTAGTAATGAAATACGTAAAATTAGCTCTGTGTTCTCGATGGAGGTTTCTGTTTACAGAATATCGATTTAACCCGTATGGACGACTTCATATTCTTCGACAGATGATCAAGCTTAATGCAAAGAGCTCTCACGTTACTGGTAGCGTAATTATGTTTTAGAAAGGAAAGAATACAATATTGTTACGAATGATTCGGAAATTCTAAAGATATGTCGTGATTCAAAGAAAACGCAAATGATTTCGCGAGTAAATATTCAAAACGATGTGCTTATTACAAATTTCAACTGTTTTCAAAACCGGTTAGATTATTCATTGTTTCGACTACTAGTACTCACGGACTGAATTCGTGGTTGACGTTCGGGTTTTAACTCTGTAATCCTGTACTTCGCAAACCGTTTCTCTGTTAGTCAAATATTACGTATCAGAAAGTACCTTTACCCAAGGTGAGTAAATTACGAAATGTCATTACCTGAACAAACCCAAGCTTTACGCAATTTTGGTTCATTTATCCACGTTTGGTAATCACTGCTCTAATGTGTTTATCATTCAACGTTAACATACGCAAGAGTAGCAAGCCACAAAAATTAGCGTAACAGTTAAGTTACCGTCACCTTTTGAAACCATCAAAAGGAATATGCCAGATTAAACGCAAAAAGAATATGAAAGGGATTTTCTCTGAGTCTACAATAATTTGAGTCTCCGCTTTAAGCCCAATCCTGCTTTTCGATAAATATCGAACTCATCGTAAGTCCCATTGCCATAAAGTAAACATATCGACAAGCAAGACTCTCTTTGTCCACGACTTCTCGGTTTTACGGTCCGACTGGGAGAAGTGGTGTCCGGTAAAAGCGACAGATACTTGTCTGCAATCAAAGACTGCCTTGATTGACTCCACCTATTATTTCGAAAAATGTTATATGACGCAAAGCCGACCGAACCTCGTTTACATTTTCAACGTTCGGTCCGTAAAACCGAGACGTGCCTGTTCTCGCTAAGAAAAGCTACGTTACAACGTTACCATATACATATCCCACGCAGGCTTGTTGAATCTCTTCATATTTCACCTTCGCGTCTGTCAGAGCTTTGGTTACAGCCTCTCTGGTCATCTCTGGATAGTCAAAATCCGGCCGGCTCCCAGGTTTCTCAAACTTGACAAATGAAGAACAATACAACACGTCATAACAAACTCAACCAGCTCTTGTTATAAATTACCTTAGTCATTCCTACGCCAACGACGTAAACTTTTCTAGGCATGATTGCGATGACCAAAAATGACGCCGAAAATATTTATCAAACTACAGTCCGTATTCTTTAGCTGTTATTTGTTTAATGCAAGTTCACGTGACAGGTAATGGCTTTCCAAACTGCAAAGAAAAATATCCGCCTGTCAAAACACGCCCCCTTTTCGGATAATGTGCCGAGTATGCACTTATAACATTACCTAGCTATCCTCAAGTCACTGTAACTAAATAAAATTCAGTAATATACCTAATAAAACTATCACGTGACGCAAAATATCTTACGAAATGTAATACTTAAAGGAACTGCGTACCACAGTGGCGTAGGACGACACTTATTGGGCGGCCTTGCGGCCGGGCGCCACCATTGTACCGCTCCGCCATATAGTGAAACGGCGTCTGCCAAAAGTTTTGTGCTCGTATAGTTAAGCTCGGTGTGTTTTTCTCCGTCTTGGCGCCTTACAATGCCATGAATAATTGGGTGAAGTGACTTGTTTGGGTGCCGTGTGTTTAATCTCTCTTTCGGATACAGTGTTGAACGCGGGCAACGCTTGTAAGTGCTGCTCTTTTACCCTCCAAACTAGGCGACTCTCGTCTGGTCTTCTCTGTTCCTTGTGTGTGTTAGTGCAGGTAGTGCCATCGTTGGCTTGGACGTTCTGTTTACATCCTTCTCAAGCAACGTCTTCACTAGATCTCAATCCCTTTCCTATTAATCCCATTGCCTACTCCCCAAGCCCATACTTTCTCTGGCAGCTTCATGCTTATCAGCCGCCGGAGTCTGGCCGCAATTTTCATTTCAAATTTTCTGCCCCGAGTTCTCAGTTTGGCAGGGCCCTGGTTAGCACGCCATGGTGGACGTAGCGGTCGACTATACAACTAATACTGTCCATAACAAACCCCCTTTTTAACAGAACCTAAACGAGCCCACTTGGCGTGTCACAGTTTGAAACAATACCTTTAAATGGAGCATCTTTCAGTGTTAAAACAATAAGCAACAATTAGCCCCCGTCTCCTGGGAGCGGAGGTAACAAAAGAATATAGAAATCCCAAGAGGGCGCTTTCCCCACTTTGATCAGGAAAGAGTTGTCTCCGTCAATTTTTCACGCTAATCCCAAAGCCTAAGTCGTTCTCATTTGCACTACTTAATGCTCTTAAACTTCACAGTAAAATATCCTGACATTTTAATTGTTATAGTTAGATATTTGTAATTAATGTTTAGGATTGAAAAAAAAGAATCAGCCATTTGGTCCGCTCTCTTTGCCCCCCCGAATTATGCCATTAAATTTCCTTAGGTCAATACACATTGATTTTTGTGTAGTAAGGCGGAGAAAACAAGGGCTGGCAGCGTTTCTATTCCACGATAAATATCTGAATGTATAATGAAGGAAATCCCTCACGCCCAGTATTGTACTCCCTGAACCGTATGTTTTAATGCATTTCTCCTTTAACTTTAGGAACCAAGTTGGTGATCGTCATGATGAATGGAGACGTGCCTGGTGTGCCCATCACCACTTTGGCGGGCATAGCCTCGCTCTCTGATTGTAAGTATACATCTTCGTGTTTCATCTTGTTCGCCAGCATCCCAACATCGCGTCAGGCTCCTAACAGCGCTTAAAAACCCTTCTTCAGACTTTAAAAAGATGTTCCCATGTCTTAAGTGCTTATATTTGACAATACTAATTTATATATTTTTTAAGATTTTATTTTTAATATCTTATTTTATATGTTTTTTAAGATTTTATTTTTTTCACAATATTATTGTATTTATTTTTGAGATTTTATTTTTCTTAAAATTCCCCTACTATTGGGAAAAATAAGGGGGAGGGGAACAAAATTGAGGAAAATTCGCACGTTGGTGCTTGTCCCGTGCCCGGCCCGTGTTGGGAGATTGTAACATTTTACTCCCCTCCTTCCGGTTCGAGAGGGATGAGGGTGGTCGGGAGCTGATTGACGAAGAACACAGAGAATACAGGATCGACTTCGAGTCCATTGATTTGCCCCCCTCAAAAGCCTCAGCTAGTCAGTGGCGGGTCCCCTCAAACTAAAAAGGAGCCAACCCTGGCTCGGGGGCGCAGTCGCAGTTTGACCCTCTTCCTCTTTTCTTCAGTTCTCTTCTCTCATCTCGTCATCGTGAACCATTACCACCGTCTCCTCTTCGTGTCGCATTCTGCGTACCTTTTTCGAGTCGTCACCTCGCCATGCGCCTTTTTCCCATCATACACCACACGGTGGTGGTTGCGTTGGGTTTTTATCCGTGTATCACCTTTTGGGTTTTATCACCTTGCGTTGTTGTTCTCCCCATACGTTGCCAAGTATGTTCGGCGACAGCGCAGGTGGAAGAGTCTTGATCGCGCTGTAGTGGATGCCACGACGGTTTTTACGCGCCATGGTCCCACGGGAGTCAATTAGAAGAAGCCTCGGCAGCTACTCGCCGACTGCGCGAGAAAATTGAGGTAGAAGCGGGCCAGTCGTAGGGAAATGTTAAAACAAAGAGACAGAAGAAGGAATGCGTTTGTTAGACCGGCCTCCGTAGTTACTGAAACGAGACTTTGGTTCTCGGCGAGGAAAAGCGTGAGTGGGTATGAGGCTGGAAAGTGCAGAACAAGTGGCGTACGCAAGGAAAGCGTGCTGGATGAACCGGCCTTTTTTGTTGATTTTTACACTAGAATCTGGACAGATTTTTCAGACAAATCTGTCTATTTTTTTTCAGACAAAACATGTCCGAAAATGTCTCTGATTTTTCAGACAAAATATGCCTGAAAAATAACGGGAGAGTCGATTACAACAAGCTTCTCCACTTGTGTAATTCAATAGTCAGCAAGATTATAGATTAATAATTGCATCTTGTTTGGGTTTAGACCACATATTTTGCCCAGAATGAAAAACAGAAAGTTTAAAAAATGCCTGTGTTGTCAAATTTTGGAGTATGAAAATTATCGTAAAGTAGTGTCATTTTTGTATGTGTTATTTTCTATTTATTGCTAATTTTGGGTCACTTTTAATTATTTTGTACTGTTTAGTTTAGTTTAAAAGTTTTAAGACAAACCACGCCGATTGTTCTGCGTATTGATTTTGTACTTTTATATATGTGGAGCCGAAAGTGTAGGTTATATGTAATTTTTTTATATACGCTGCTTTATCTCTTCATGTGTTTCTGTTAATTTCTATTTGGCTTACTTCGCTTAAGTATGCGGTCTTTCTTATAAAATCAGTTGGTTGCGTACTTGGGAGAAGAGATAATAACAATGATCTAGTTTCACTATTTAGTATGTTTTAGTTTGTTGCGTGCTCTACATCCTCACTTGGATAGAAGTCAGTGTAAAGGTGTTTCTCATTTTCCTAGTGGATCTTTTGAATTTCCGATTATTTTCAGGCAATTGTTAAGTTATTTTTTAAATAACGTTTTTGGAAGAATTTATCGTCACTTGATCAAACGTACAGTAAACGGATAAAAACTCTCACTTCCAGGCCCCGTGGTGATGGGCGCTAGTCTGGATAAAGGAAGAGCCGGTTAATTCGAAAAAAAAAATAAAGCAATTATGAGTTATAGATAGGACGAAATTGGGTAGATGTCTGTTGCGTAAAAATGTACGAATGATGCAATTGTGTATGCTAGATTAATATTGAATTACGCTAGATTAATATTACATTGTCTTTGAGTATTGTGCACAAATTTTACCCAGAATGAAGAACAGAAAGCACACTTGCTGAAAAGTCTTGACAGGGTGAACCAAGACCGGATAACTGGGATTCTATAGTACAGCATTTCAAGATTACGTAGTATTTGTACATTATGGCCGTTATGAGGAATTTACATTCTCATAATCTAAATAATATACAGACGGCAACGAGCAACGCTCACGCCGTTAAACGGGAAAACAAATTTTACATTCCAATTTGTATTATTATTTTCATGCGAGAGACCGCTTGGGTGATATAACAAATTCGGCACAATGTAGACTGAATGTAATTTATTGTTATTAGAAATATTGAGAAACGGATTGAACGGAATTTTTCTTTGTTTTCTGAATTTGCCGTGTGTCGTATTCTATGCTCAGGCGATTTTGGACGACGCATTGCATGACATTCCGGCAAATCAAGTCGCGTAAACGGCTATTCCACCGTAATGGGGAGAGAGCGAGAAAGAGGAGATGGAAAAGAAAAGGGGGATAATAGGCAAAGAGATAGGGTCAGAGAGACCGAAAAAGATGAAGTTGGGAGTCTGGGGAATGGAAATGAAAAGCTTACGAGGATGGCCTTCGAGTTTTCGAGGGGCAAAAGTGCCTTTGGGGCACAAAGCGGAACTGGAAAAGAGGGGAGGAGCCTTAACTTGGCGTGACGTCAAGGAGCCGCCACAACAAACTCTGAAAGTCACGTGGAAAGAAAACCACGTGTTATGAAAGGCGCGCACGTGTTGGGCGGTTTCGGGTTTACGGGGGACGAGGAAGACTAAAGAGATGAGGGGAAGAGAAGTAGTTCGTATATGAGAAGGGATAAGTGTGATATGGTCTGTTAAGCTATAAAATGTGGTCGTTTTGTGTATGTCCGATATGAAATGAATATATTTTTCATTGTAGTGTTGCCGGAGATGCCGCTGCCCGGACCGTTACCACAAGGCCCGGGCCCAGGTCTGTCGGCCGGTCATAAATCCTTGTTGTTTCACCCGCGCGTGGCTGAGGAAGCGCAGCGTTTATTGGCCACCCGTGACGAAGCATTACTACCGCAATTGCTACAATCGTTGGCCCATACGTCAGCACAACACATGTAAGACCCGTGGGATAATTATTCCTTTTTTTAATTTTTAAGAACTCAATTCATGGTTTGTCCTATATAGCCTAGTTAGTGTAGTATTGTAAGTTTTTTTTATTACGCAACCAGCGTGAGCATTTGCTCATTGCCGGCTTATCATCCAAATTTATACATGCAGGGAGAAAAAAAGAAAAAACTTATTATATTGGGGCCGGGTATAGTAAACTATAATGTGGCCCTAGACTCCTTAAGAAGGGACAGTGCATTTTTAACGAAGCATACTATTGGAGGAAAGGCTTTGGGGTTACAAAGAAAAATATTAGCATTGAAGTGAATTCTTAATTTAGAAAGTTCCCTAAGTAATACTTAGGGAACTCCTTAGGGAAGTTGCAATTTGTAACGTGTATCAAAAAGAAAGTTAGCAGTTTTTTTCTCGTAGTAGCGATTTTGGCCGATAGCGGGTGTTCCCAGAATCAAGTGTTTGCATTGCAGCTTTAAGTAAAACTGTCTTTTGTTTTGCGATTTTTATTGTGATTGCTATTATTATTATTATTATTATTATTATTAGTAGTAGTAGTAGTAGCAGACTTGTGCCGATTTGAACTTGAGGTGGATTTAAGTCCGATTTAAGACTATTTTTTACGAAGCGAAGGCTTGGAAATTTGTGACAAGCACTTTTTGCAATGATTTGAACTTGATTTGAGCACCGGCCGTTTGCAATGATTGGGAAAGGGCTTAAATAGAAAGCGGATGTTTCTAGGCGGATTTTAAAGCTCTTTTTTTGGAATACTCGTCAGGAGAAAATTACACCCTTCTAATTATTTTCCCTTCACAATAACGTACAAAAAAGATTATGAAACTGTACGCCATTTTCTCTGGCTGATGTTAGCTTTTCTTTATGTCGTTTCAAGGAAATTTTCATACTTCCGGCGTAGCAGTTAATGACACATTGAATTAGAAAGTCTGCCCAAGTACCGTATAAATTGGGTTTTCTTTGTGTAACAGTTAACATTTAGTCTTTGCAAAATATGGAGGGGCCGTGCGTAGACAAATATTTCTCCTTATTAAAGGGCTGTAGTCTTAGTGACACAACTTTCAAAGTGAAATGCAACACCTGTTCTGAAACGTATTCTGCGTAATTAGATGTAATAGATTGTATACTTAAATGTGCAGTTATGCTATTTATACATTTGTTTGTATTGGAGCAATAATATTGTTTGCTTGGTTGGGCGCATTTATTCTACTTAGGTATGTTTGTATGGAAATAACAAATGGCAAGGCTTGACAAGACTTGGTAAAATCACCTAAAAGAGCTTGAGATTGATTTAAGCTCTTTTGTTCCTGATTTGCGTTGGATTTGGATTTTTGTGTCTCGCAGGACGTAGGTCTTGAATTGGATTTGGATTTGTTAAAAGAAACTCTAATGGTCTTGGATTTTGTTAAAGTTCATTTTTTTGGGGCTTAGGCACAAGTCTGAGTAGTAGTACTTTTTTGGGGGTAGGGGGTGGTGAAGCTAGAATGGGCTGCGTTTTCTTAGTGTCGTAATGTATAAATCCTATTTATACATTCGCGAATGCGTATATTCATTCTAAGGCTGTGTTTCCACTGCAAGCGTGACGGGCGTGTTGAGTTAGCCAGTTGGGACGTAAAAAAATCAATTTATTGGCCCGGAATGTATTTCATTTGTCCAGAGGGACGGCAATTGTACGTTTGATCATGCTAGAACTAATTTACAGTTATAACAAAAACCGTTAGACGAAATAACATTCCGGTCCCGACGAAATCCTATCTCTTTACATACGTTTTTTTGTTGGGATTATCGTCGTGAGCAGAAAAGCTCGTTGCCGTACAGGTGGATTAGTAAACACTTGGGTTTAACAATGGGGCATAACTAGGTACTTCGGACATTGACATACGTTTTTTTTCTCTTAAGATGAGAAAATATCGGTTAAAACGAAAAGATTTTCCGTCTTCGTAAACTGAAAAGTAACTTTTTTGCGTGAAAGTCTCGAATTACTCTGTCTCCGTATTTCAAATATAACTCGGCATAAACTCCCCTCTACTTCTTGCCAACTCTTACCCGTTTACCAAGCGTCTCCGTCTAAGGCGTACGACCAATGGGAAATTATTGTAGACGGTTAGCTAAGCCCCTGACTTGCACAGTATTCAAGTTTTTGTCTGCCTTGTCCCATCAGTAGTAAATTCTCTTCCTTGTCGGTGCGGAGAAGAAGCGCCATTTCGCTTAAAGTGAAAATGGACCTGTTTAAGGCAGTAGACGAAAATCGCAAATCTATTACCGACATCTGTAGAGTTCTAACGGCGAAATGAATAAAAAACTTGACATAGAAGAATATGTCGACAACATTGTTTATAAAAAAAGACGGTGGAAAAGACATTTTCGGACTTCTTTTAAGAAAACTGTTAATATTTTTATATACATTTATGAAGATTTGTGTTAAACGTTAATAAATGGAAAGGCCAAACTTAATTATTTTTAATTGAATAAACTGCCTGTGTACGGGTGTAAACTTGAATACTTCTAGGTTATCGCGACTTTAAGTGTGTTTTTGGCATGCTTTGGTTAATGCAAAATTCGGTTAAAACGAAAAAAATTGCGGCCCCCTCGATTTCGTTATAACCGGTTTCCATGTATAATATTGTGAACCAGCCGGGACCAGGTGTTAAGGCCACGGGGGAGCTAAAGCGCTTATGGCCATTTACATGGGGAACTCTTGCTGATGATAACTCCAAAACAGCTAGTCCAATTGTTATGCATTTAGTTTCAAAAAATTCTTTAAAAAATCTAGAGTGTGGTGACGTCGAGTTTTTTCCCAAAATGGTCTTTCCAAATTACGCAAATTTGACCGCAAAGTTAGCTGATCTTTACTAAGTCGAAAAATTTAAAAAAATCTCTTCGTCACCACACTCTAGATTTTTTGACAAAATTTTGAACGTAAAAATTTTTACCATCAGACTAGCCGTTTCGGAGCTATCGTCAGCAAAGTTTTTGCAAACAAACTGACAGGTATAGGGAAAACCAATGGAGTTCGAGGTGCCACCTATCGGTGACAGGTTTGGCTCCCCCGTGGCCTTAAATGTGGCGGATAGTTGAAAGTTGAGAGAGTCGGAATTAGGAATTAGTTAGCAATAAATTAGCATCAAGAAGATACGAGAAAATCTAATGTGGTGTAGTAAGGATTGAAGAGTTTTTTTTCATATACCTATACATGAGTTAACTTTTGTTATGGTTGCGGTGCACCTAAGCGTAGTATGGGGATCACATGGCAAACGGCGTCAGCGATTTCGACAAAACTGCTCAGCATTTCTTTAAACAATGTTGACAGTAAAGTTGTGGATAGTCGAGATTTTTTTGAAAATCTTAGTCAGTTTGTAAAAAGCGAGCCAAATTTATTTTTTTTCCCTATAAAAAAGCAATTCCAAACATCGATCGCAAGGTTCAGTAGAGCCAGATATAAGTATTCGTTACCGAAAACGGAATTAAAATCCGACATTTGATTTTGATTTTTTTTTACTATTTGGGTGATAAATCCGAAACTAACCGACGGATTTGAATTCCGTTTTCGGCAATAAATTAGGAAAACAGTGCTTACTATACCTTGAGGCCGTAAATGTGAAAATGCTTTTCCGAAAATTATTGAAATTTGATGCGGACTATACAAATTGACAAAAAACTTTTTAAAGAAAATCTCGACGATGTGCACTAGATATTACAATCCCAAACTTTAATGTTGAGATTGTTTAATGAAATACCGAGTGTTTTTGGCAAAACCGCGGACACCGTTGACAGATTCCCCTATACGACGGTTAGGTGCACCCTTATTGGTGGTCGACAAAGTGGTTTTCTAGGGAATGCGGTAAAATATAACACTAAAAAAATAATCAGAGAGACATTTGGGGTAAAATTGAGAATGCATTGCATGTTAGGGACACGTGCATGCCGATACTTGCCCCCAACTCCTTATACAGTACGTCCGTTCTGCTAATTATTTCAGATTGCACATGCTCTTCTTACTCTCAATTATTGTGTAGATTCCCATGCCATTATTGATATTAAGTTAGCGGTATAAGAATTAATTAAACATGAAGAATACTCCCAATGTCCTTACCGTAGTAGTTGCGTTAACTGGGTTAATCAGTTAACAAGTATTTCCAGTGTCGTTTTGTTTATAGGAATTTAATGGACAATTTGAGGTGATGAAATTACGCGTTCTCTAGAAATGGGAATTGCACGTGATATGCAAAAGATGTTATAATCTTCTCCTATGATGGTTGACCCCGAAGCAAAGCTGAGTGCATGACCGCAAACTTAACATTAAATACGTGTTAGCCTATTGTAAACATTTTTTAGCGGCTGACTGGTGTTCGTTTCGCACGCAAGTTTTTATGAAGATGACAGTGGAAACACAGCCTAAATTGTATGGATAGGCTACTAGAGCAGGGGGATGCGAGAAAACGACCTTTATCTGGTTGTATGATTATAACTATACAATTGTTATATTAATTCATGTGATATTAATGAGATAAATACTGAATTTTTCCGAAGATTGGCCACGAGCTATTTTTTTATTCCCAAATGGGACGTTTAGCTGGTGTCCGTGTTCTGTAATAACCGCCTGGTGCCCTCGTTTTAACGTGACAATACGGGAGCAAATTAGTGTGAAACAAGAGCCCAACTAGCGTGGTGTAACTTGAACTGAAAGGTCGTTGCATTGCCGCAACGCGGCAGTAAAACAAAATATCGGACGACACTGATCACAGTGTGTTGGTCAAGGTTTATATTTCCAACCACGCTTATTGCAAATAATTGTGTAGCTGCTATATTAAACGTGCTATATTAAAGGGCAATGGACACCAAAAATCAAATTTGCCTTATAAAAAAGAGCGAACAACCTAGTTTCCTGATATAAGTTTCTTTTCTCAGGTGCGAAATAATAACGAAGATATTTAGGAATAAGAAATCAGACATTCACATTTTCCCGTCCGTGATGTCACGCTTCTCATGGCGGGAAGGCCAAAACTTTGGAAATAAATATCTCCAGAACGGCTGGTCAGAAAAAATCGAAACGGAATTTTTTATTCTTAGAATAATGTGTATTATAATAATCCATCAAAATCTCTACATGCGTTTTTTGGTGTCTATTGCCCTTTAAGGCTACGGTGCACAATAACATTTGTATAGAGGTATCACATGCTAAACGGCGTCAGCGATTTTACCAAACTACCCAGTATTTAATTTAAAAATTTAAACAATGAAGTTCTACATCGTAATATCCAGTGCACATCGTCGAGTTTTACTTTGAAAAGTTTTTAGTCAATTTGTAAAAAGCAAATAAACTTTCAACATTTTTTGAAAAAACTTTTTACCCATACGACCTCAAGGTACAATAAAGCACCGGTTTACCTAATTTATAGGCGAAAGCGGAATTCAAATTCGCCGGTTAGCTTTGAATTTATCACCTAAATAATTTTCTGGAATTTCCTAGGTGACAAATCAAAAACTAAATGTCGGATTTTCCGTTTTCGTGAAAAGAATACTTTCAAGTGGCTCCTGTGAACCTTGTCATCGAATGTTGAAAATAAGCTTTTCTGTAAAACAGTTGAAATTTCACTCGCTTTTTATAAATTTACGAAGACCCCTTTAAAGGAAAGTAAGTAGTTTGAGTAGTTTTGGCGCAATCGCTGACGCCGTTTAGCGTGTGATTCTCCTATACCACAGTTAGGTACACCGCAGCCTTAATGAGCGGTGGATACTCTTGCGTACGTGTTTCCTCTATTCCACATTTATTGTACACTAAGAATGCCACCTTTCAGAAACATATTTGATGACGCAAAACTTTTGGCGTCTTGAATTCTGAATTTCCCGTTTAGATAAAAAAAAGTTCAGCTTCAACTAGAACGGAAGCCAGCTTAAGTAAGCTGATGATAATAATAATATTTTTTAAAGATCCAACGGAGAGTTACTCGGTTCAAATAAGTCACGTTTTTAAGCTATTATTAGTAAATTATTATTATTATTATTATATTTATTATATACTTAAGTTACTAATGTTATTATTTGCTAATTGCGAAGTTCCGTATTTTTGGCTGTGCGTAATATACATTTTAAAATTTATTTTTTAATTTTTCGTTTTCTGTTTTCTTCCTCTTTAGTGAATTGAAAGATGGTTATGCTGCCCAGGAGCTGCCCTTGGAGCAGCAGCCCATGTCTCAAATGCCAGACTTGCTCCAAGCCTTGTTGCAGCGCAATCCACACGTGTTTCGGCAACAAGGCCCCGCCTCCTCTTCCCAGCCTGCCAACCAAGCGCGAATGTGGAACCAAGTCACCACGGCAGGACAAGCAGCGAGTTACCCGTCACCGTACAGCCAGTCCTCGCCGGCGGCCTATCCCAGCCCCGCCCACGTCTCACCTTATTCTTCCTTAACCTCACCTTCGCCCTCGGCTTACACGCCCCAAGCCTCGCCGGCACCCAGTTACCCTCCTCACATGGCACCTGGCGGTCAGTCAGCCAACTACGGAAGCCCCGCCCCTTACTCCCCGCAGCAGCAGCCAGGCAACCATACCATCCCGACGCAAGGGAAATACGCGCCAATAGTGAACCACGCAGCACCCAAAGGGGGGATTGGTTATGGCCACGCCCAGGCGCCTCCCACGAACAGTCAGTGGGAAGTGAATTCAGTGGCGAACCATGGTTCACATGCCAATAGAACGTCATCTTCTTCTTCATCATCGTCGGCGTCTGCTGTGGCTACGCCTGGCATGTTAGTGGACAACAATGGAATGGTGATGGCTCAAGGGTCAGGTACCAGTCATGCGACGATGGATGAGAGCCAGCAGCAGCAGAGGACAAGTTGGAATCACAGTAATGCCAACCATGGTGTGAACCATAGGAACCATGTGAGTGCCAGTGCGGAGAACACAGTACAGCAAATGAACCAAGCTAATGCCACGGGGTATCACCAGCAATTTAAGCAGCAACTCCACCAGCAGCAGTATCCTCAGCAACAGCAGGCACAAGGCGGGTCCCAGTCCGTTGGACTGGTGGAACAGCCGGTTGTAGAGACCAAGTTTCGCAAAGAGCCAGTAGTGAAGTTAAACAAGATCTCGGTGGAAGATATTAAGGTAGAAAGGACACCGGCGGTGGAACATAAAAGCTCGCGAGCACCGCCAACATCCGTTGATTCGAATCACAGATCACCAAGGAGTGGCCGGCCATCTTATAAGTAAGTTATGAATTTTATAATATGCTTTATCTTTTCCTCCGTTAGATTTTTTTAAAGCGTGAATTTTTTAAGGTAAATTGCGACAGTTTATATTTAAAATGAGGAGTCGAATATAGGAAAAGCTAACCACTTTGTGAAAAAGTATTTCCGTGTTTTAAACCAGTGGTATACAGCTGTAGTGTCGCAAATCTTTTTTTTTGTGGGCATCAGGATTTATTACAAACTCATTTTTTACCATTTTATTTCACGTAATATTTCTGCCCTTGTTAAACTTTTGACGGTTTAATTGCTGATTGTAGCTGAAATAGGCGATTAGAAAGACATGTTCTGCCAAAACTTCATATTTATTGCAATTCTGCGCCCCATCTATCGTATGACGTGACGCGTGTGGTCTGGAAAACATTACTCGTCAGCAGGGTCGCACGTGTGAAAAGTTTGTGTACCAGTGTTTAACGGGCGAAAAATTTATTGCTTACCCGATTTTTTTTAAGTGACGAAATAGCACACGTATCCCTGAGCACGCAAATATAACGTCCGTTACTTTATTTAAGCGTCCTGTAGAAGTTTCCCTTACACATTTCTATTTGCGTATAGTCTTTGGATACGAAATATAATATTAAAGAGTCGAACTTCACGCAGCGTCTTCGCGTAAATGTATTTATAATATAGTTCCGAATCGTATTCCGTTTTTACGCAAATAGCGGAGAAGCTGGGCGCTTGAAACGAGCAATAGTTTTCCATTTTTCATTTAAAGCTCTAACAATGCGTAAAAATGTACCCATTAGATTTACAATTGTTTTGCTATGTGACAAGCTACAGGTTTACTTCGGCTAAAATAAAAAACACGATTAAAAAGAAATTAAGACTAGGTGCTCCTCTTGCTACTTGTGTCCCTAGGGCAGAAGAAACAAAGTTTTTTCCAGAAGGATAATCTCCTGATTCTTCATTGTATAATGTATTAGATACATCGAAAATCACAGCAAAAATTATTGGTAGAACCATTAGAAGCTCGTGTTTTTCAAACGTCTTTTAATTTTAGAAATAAAGTTTTCTTTAGGAATGTGTGACATTATTTGTAGTTCCAACATCTTTTGCCATCGTTCCCACCACTTTCAAATATAACGTTTTGCTATTTGAGAATTGCGTGCCTTAAAGAACTGTGGTTCTAATTTAGCATTTTTTCCACAAGTATAGAACAAAAATAATGTAGAGCTTTTTTAATGTGTCCCAGAACATCTTAACTATAAAACTTTGAAATTTCCCTACTTTTCTGCTCTTTTCTGTCTGTTGCTTGTTGTGATCAGATTTCCATTTGAGAACTGAGTGAAGTGATGCTCTACATCCTAAAAATTTTCACATTTTAGAGTATAATAACAGGGCAGTGTTGTTTTTTATTGTAGGGAAACATCGGATTCGGAAGGAGACGAACCAAATATCTCGACCAAGTCCACACCCAAGAAAGAGGAAAAGGTGACGAAAACGCCTGACAAGAGTCACAGGAACAAGGAGGATGGCAATCATCGAAGGAAACGAAGAGCTTCAGAAACGGAGTCGGCAGACGGCGCGGACGGAGCCCGGCAAAAGAAGTTGCGGAAAGTAGAGCGACGCTCTTTAGTGGTGTCCTCCAGCACAGGCAGCAGCCACAGTGGACAGATGAACGCCGAAGACCTGATGGACACGACCACGTACCAGAGGTTCAATCGGGCCGTGGAAGCCATCTTTGACCAAACGGAGGACGTAGAACTGGCCGCTGAGTTCGACCAGGAAGCCGAGGTCCCGGCTGACGCCTTCATCTCCAAGCATCAGTTGCAGGATTTGTGCGCTGAAGCTGCCAAGCTCAAAGCCATGGGCGCTATGCAAGCCTTCCCGCCAGAACGAATTGTCCGGATACTCAACGTCCTCGAATTGAACGTCCGGGATGGAGCCAAGATCTCGCCTTTAGCCGATTCCGTAAGTCTTTCTGACGTTGTAGCTTCTTTCTTTCTTCAGTCGAACAGTTACATTGACTTGAGTTTAATTTGCTCTTTGGGGAAAAAAAGTATACGAAAAAAATCCTTTTGCGTGTTAATATATTTATATTTGTCTGAAAAAATAGGATGAATCGGAAGAAGAAAGTCGGCTCTGGTTGGATACTTGTATGGAAAGAATAGGAAGAGCCACCGAAGCCGCTCTTTGCGCCCTACATATTCTCACTTCTCCTAAAATGAACAAAAGAGTGTACCTCGAAGACGTGATTGAACGAGTGGTCCATTTTGTCAAGTTCCAGCTTACCAATACGATCTATCCCACGTATGATCCCGTATACCGTATACAGGGCAAACATAAAGGTAAACTACGCTTATTAGATGTTGAACATTTTACTGTGGTCTTTTGACATAAACACTCTTGACAGGACTTTTTTATCAAGAGTGTTGTGCGATTTTGTGCATGTGTGTTTGGACATGGTCGTGCTTGTGTGAAAATTCATTAATTTTTTTCTGTGAAATTAAATAATAAACGTCTAAAGATAAGAATTAAGAAGAGTAAGAATTTTTATTTATGTGTTGTCTTCTTTTCAGATACGAATCTGTTGGGGAAGAAGAAAAAAAGCGGGAATAAAGATGTACGCGAAAAAAGTGTGGTGGTATTGTACCACAAGTTGTGCCAATGCGTGGCCTTACTCTCAGAACTGGTAGGACTGCAAACCCTCACGGATACCACCGTTCTGTCACTGTCGTCCGTTGCTGTGCCTCCGTTTTTTGTCGAAAACGTCTCGGAGTTGCAACTGAATGCCCTTAAGCTTGTCACGACGGTAATTGACGAAGCGAATAAGAGAAGCATATTTTAATACTTTTTTTCTGTCCTTTCTTCGTTGTGACCTTGCTAGATCTTTGCCAAGTATGATAAGCACCGGAGGTTACTTTTGGATGACATTTTGGCTTCCATCGCCCGCCTACCTTCTTCCAAACGAGGCTTGCGAACGTACCGGTTAAGTTCGGACCAATATATTCAAATGCTAACTGCATTGGTGCTTCAGCTCATACAAGTCGTCGTCACTTTACCTGATAACCTAATGAAGAATACAAATCGACAAGTTTCTACTGAAGACCAGCAAGAACAGCAGCCGGCGCGAGAAATGGCTGGGGTAATCTATTTTTCCCCATTTTTTTATGCGGGCGCAGCTTGGATTCGATATTCTTTTTGCCTGTATAATTTCTTTATATTGTTAATATTATTTTAACAACCTTTTTTTTTCAAAATAGGCTGATCGAGATGTGATAGTTTGTTCGAAATATGACAATGCCTGGCAGACGGGCATCAGCTTTTTGACAGTTTTTTTGGGTAAATGTGGAGCCAAAAACGAAGAAGTGGACTACCGGCCGCTCTTTGAACATTTTTTACAAGATCTCTTAACGACTGTTAACAAACCCGAGTGGCCGGCAGCAGAAATGCTGCTGTCTTTACTCGGCAAGCTGCTCGTCAACACTTTTTCCAATAAGAGCACCGATATGGCGTTACGGTTGGCTGCGTTAGAATACCTGGGCGTAGTTACAGCGCGGTTGCGGCGAGACGCAGTCACGTCCCATCTCCGGACAGATACTGTCGACGCTCTCATACGACAAGTAGATCTACTTAGACATTTTATTACTTTTAACTTTTTTGTCTCGTGGTTTATTTTTTCTTTGTTTGTGTACGTGTTTACCTTGTAAGTCCGTTTTTAAATGCTTTGTTGTTTGTGAATTTGGTTTTGATATATCGTGCTTGGGAATAAACTCTAACCGGAGAATTTTTGTTAGGCCAAAGACGAAGGAGATGAAGAAGTTTCCATAAAAAAGAAGAAGAAGAAAGATAAAGACAAGGACCGAGACAAGAACGGAGGTACGCTGACGCCCTTAACCACTGAAGCCGAACGCGTTCAAATTCTGGAAGGCATGTTGTTGGATTACCTGTGCGTGCAAGCCAACGGTGACCCGGCCTTACTGCATGCGCGACACTTTTGCATTGGTCAGTGGTACAAAGACGCCCCTTCGTACATCGCCCGGCTCCAGGATGGGATTGAGAGGCGGAATCGCAATAATGGAAACGGAGGAGATACGCCCAGGAAAAACACCCCCAAAAAGAAACGACGCTCCGAAGACGATTCTGAAGACGAAGACGCCGACGACGACGAACGTTTCTCAGGAACACAGTCTGGTAAACAACTATTTTTCCCTTTCTCGTTATTTTTGCCTCGAAATCCAGACTTAGAAAGCGATCTTCTTCGTTTGTAATTCCGACCTAATCTGTTAAGTTCGACAGCCGCGCGACAATTTATCGTGCGAGCTTTCTTTCCTGTAAAAAATCATTCCAGAAATGTTTTGTTAAAATTATGAAAATAAATTTGCAGGTGGACCGGAAGCCGAAGTGAATAACGCGGAGGTTTTGCGATTAGCCACGCAGCAACGACAATTCCTGCTTTCGAAGATCACCGTGAGCGGAGAAGTGTCGACCACGCTAGACGCCGAAGGGGCGGAGCTGATTGCGCGATACCTGGCCGCGTCTCGCCCCTTTTCCCAATCCTTTGACTCGTACCTCAAGCACATTCTGCGTGTGTTGGGGGAACCGGCCATCGGAGTTCGCACCAAAGCCATGAAGTGCCTGACCCAGGTGGTGGAGGCGGACCCGGCGGTTTTAGCCCGGTCGGATATGCAAGTCTGCGTCCATCATTCCTTTCTGGACCTGTCTACCTCCGTCAGAGAAGCTGCGGTGGACCTGGTGGGCAAGTTTGTCCTCTCCCGCCCTGAACTCATTGACAAGTATTACAACATGCTCTCGGACCGGATCTTGGATACCGGAGTGAGCGTGCGTAAGCGAGTCATCAAAATTATGAAGGATATATGCACCGAGTGTCCACAGTTTCCCAAAATACCCGAGATTTGCGTCAAGATGATCCGGCGAGTGAACGATGAGGAAACTGGGATCAAGAAACTGGTCATGGAAGTGTTCCAAGCCTTGTGGTTCAGTCCTGTTGCCACGGTACGGGACAAGGAAAATGATCCTCTGTTGCAGAAGGTTATGAACGTGACGGACGTAGTTGCGGCGTGTAGGGACACAGGCTTGGATTGGTTTGAGTCCCTCTTACAGAGTTTGTTTAAGCCCAAAGAAGACAAGGACGATTCTACCAAAGTGGTCGTGGAGCCGCCCAAGACTCTATTACTTGCGTGTCAACAGATGGTGGACTGTTTAGTGGAAAACGTGCTCCGACTAGAAGAAGCCAGTTTGGAGCGGAGTAATCCACACATGAATCCGCCCGCGAAAGCAGCCAATGCCCCGCCCCCGGGTGCTGGTGCGTCTCAGCGGTTGGTGGCGTGCTTGACGACGCTTTATGTGTTTGCCAAAATCCGACCCCAGTTGCTTGTTAAACATGCCATGACATTGCAGCCTTACCTCACTTTACGTTGCAAGGTAAGTCCAAACGCCTTCAATTAGACGCTTAATCTCAAGTTAAACGGCGTCAGCGATTTCATTAGAACTACTGAATAGTTCATTAAACAATCCCGATAGTAAAGTTTTGAATCATAATATCTTATGTACATCGTCGAGAATTTCTGTAAGATATTCTCTGTAAATTTGGTTAAAAAAGCGAGTCAGATTTTAATTTATTTGCTGAAAAGCTATTTCAAACATTTGATCGCAAGGTTCGGTACAGTCACTTAAAAATATTCCTTTATCAAAAAGGAAATTCAAATCGGATATTCAGTTTGGTATTTGTCGCGTAAGAAATATTAGAAAACTATGTAGGTGATAAATTTGAAACCAACCGACGGACTTGAATCCTATTTTCGTCAATAAATTAGGAAAACAGTGCTTTAGTGTATCTTGAGGCCGGAAATTTTTTAAAAAAATGCTTTTTCTAAAAAAAGTAGAAATTTGGTTGTCTTTTTACAAATTAATGAAACACTTTTTAAATAAAAACTCAACGATATGCACTAGGTATAACAATCCAACTTTACTGTTGAGATTGCTAAATGAAATACGAAGTATTTTTGACAAAATCCCTGATGCCGTTTAGCGTGTAATTCCCCTATACCGTGCTTAGGTGCACCGTAGCCTTAAATCTTACATTGTCGGAGAAAAAATCGCAAACTTAAAGTTTTGCCACCAGTAGTAGCATCTGTGAAGTTTTGCACTTGGCGGATATGATTTTTAAGTGGTTCTGGGTATTTCAGTCAACATATTTTGTCGTTTTTTATTATTAGCAGCGCGAGCATCTGCGATTTGCTGCCATTTTTATTAACATGCTCAGTCAGGTGGTACAGTGCTGAGCAAAAAAACCTTTACATGGGTTTGCGCAGAGGTCTAATCTAGCCTCCTGAGGCTGATTAACTTTCATTAAGTGCTGAAGAGTCGCCAATCGCTGTCGAAGTGATGGTAGACCGCGAAAATTGCAAGTGTTCGATTTTGTAGGAAAAAAGACAGATAACATGACTTGTTGCATAACTTACGCCATTGGTATTGTTGCAAAAATATTGCTCGATTACGTAATCAGAACACTTAGTGTCATATACATTGTTGATATCTATATTATTTATTATTTCTCTCAAAACATTTTGCTGCTGTCTGTTTTGATAGTCTAATCTTTATTATGAAGACTAACTTGTTTGCAGCACAATTACAGTTCACGTAAATGTATTTAACCTTTCCTCTCGATGTCGAAATTCTGAGACAGCTGAAGAAAATTTTCGTCACTAATTTATATCAATAATAATTATTCAAAACAAACATTCTTTGCATATTTCATGGCTAAAATAATTACGCAATAAGCAGTGGCGTATCCAGGATTTCATTTCGGGAGGGTTCTTGGGAGTTTCGGGGGGGGGGTCTTATATGCAATTTTTTTTACACTTGGTCATTCCCCTATCTTCCCCATTATAAAATCAAAATTTCGGGGGGGGGGGTCCAGACCCCCTGACCCCCCCCCCTGGATACGCCACTGGCAATACGAATACTATTTACATAGTTACGTGCGAAGATTTTCAAACTGCGTGGTCTACCTTTCCCCAAGTAACTGATTCGTTCGAGACCCTTCGGCTGTTAATGAAAGTAAATCAGCCTC
>JAHZNP010000212.1:45666-101507 GCA_020615345.1 Triops cancriformis | reverse complement strand
TCTAAGGCTGCGGTCCCACTAGCCGAATAACCGTGGTTATTATAACCTTTTCTTTGGAAATTGCTGTCCCAGGAATAGGAAAAGTGAGCGATTTCCAAGGAAAAGGTTATAATAACCATGGTTATTCGGCCAGTGGGACCGCAGCCTAAGTAAGCCTTTTGAGGCTGACTTACCTTCATTAGCACCTACTATTCGCTTTTTTCAGTACGCCACAATATTTCAGTAGAGGAGGGATGGGACAGTTTACACGTGGGACAAACCGTACAAAAATCATTACTAATGAACTACGATAGGTTTGGATCGGGGTACTTTTGGGTTATAACCGAAAAGTACCCTCAGCCATTTGCATTGCCTTTTTTGTTGTGAATAATCATTTTTACAAAATCGAGAGTTTTCTTGCACTGACTTGAGCTAGGATGATTCCTGTATCGAAAGGGAGTGTAACTGTTAAGTTTCGTTTAGATATTTCAAGTCTATTAAGTATTTTTTAAAAAAGCTACCTATTAGTTTTCTTATGGCAAAACACACGGACAAATCGCACTACACCCAAGTCCAAATTGTATCCGCGGTATCTTGTTTTGGACAGTCGGAGGAGCCTCCAGTTTTCATGGATGTTTGGTGTTATTATTTACGTTTTTCAAGCGTACAATACCTCATTTGATAGCCAGGACACCAGGCCATCTAACGAGTATAGTTTTAGGCTACAGTTTTGTCTCCACATGAAGTGAAAAATAAACTACAGAAAAGTGTCCACACTGTCCCATCCCTCTTCTACGCTACAGGTTTTTTGTCTACTCATTTTTACATAACAGGATATGGAAACTCAGTGTCGAACTCTTACCATGTAAGCGAATGATGTCAAAATCTTTCACCTGCTAATGAAGGTAAATCAGCCTCAAGAGGCTCAATTAGACTTCTGTGGTTTGTCCTATCTCGTTTTCTTTGCTCATGACTGTACAGTAGAAACCCTTTAGTCCTCGCTTGGTTAAACCGGTTGCCGCTTTGATCGGATCGGATTAGCAAAACACTCAATACAGAACTTATTTTCTTTCGTAACAGACTGTTTTGCTTGTAACAGCAGTCTAGAATTACTGAATGTGAATGTGTGAATGAACGCCTGTGTGTAAAGTACCTAAGTTTGTGAAAGAAGCTGTTTTATCATAGTTGTATACCTGTTGTAGTAATGAGCACAGCTCACGCTATTAAATACCGTTAATACTGTAAAAACAGTTAAAAAAGCAGTTCAGCAACCATTTAGAAAAGTAATACTGTTAGTAGTGCGCATAATACTTGTAGGCGAACTACTTAAGGAAGTGATCCTATGCTACATACTGTACACGGTATATAGTAACAATAAAGGATTTCATTACGAGCTTGAAAAGATCTCATTTATCCAGTGCCTGCCGGAAAAGCGGACTTCTTTTTCGTATTTTTTTTTAAATTGGTCAAACACGGTCAACGAAAAATGCAGTTCAAGTGCATGTTTGCAGCTGGATTTAATATGTATAGTCTTCGATCGCCAAATTTTTCAAGCTGTGGTAAACCTAGTAGTCACAAGTTAGTGTTACGACCTCGACCTTTTTCTTGGTCGATGTGGCATCGAAGAGTTGCGAGAACCCTGCGCGCATTTCGTGCCGAATAAACCGCCAGAACTGATCGTCAATATTTTTCAGCGAACACGAAAGGACTACTTCCTGCAGAAAAATTCTCCATATACACGACAACTCCCTTAATTTGACACGCAGGCTGGAAATCTTTTGGGATGTTGTGGAGAAGATAGCCTGTTTGTTTCCTTCTGTTCTTAGCCTCTGGCATCCAAAGTAAATTGGATTGATTGTCTTATTATGTGGCAAGTAATATAATCCCGGTGCTGAACCAAGAAAGTCAGGCTATCGCATTTCCTTGCTACTGTATTCCTAGCTACGAAAAATGAAGGGAAGTCAATATAGTGGAAGTCTCGGCATATTGGCTGTAAGCAAATATTGGTAGAAGACGCACGCTTCCAAACGCTTCATAAGCGACTGATATATAAAAGGTAGAGCGTTGCACTTTTATCCTCAATACTGCAGGAAAAGTTGTAAGATGACGTCATACCTATGTTATTATAGGTCAGTGACATGTCAATTTGCGTTCGTAAAGTATTGTACTTAAAATTTGGTAATTCTAGTAATGATATCGTAAAAACTACTCGTCCGATTTTAATCGTATTTTTACCAAGAAATGTTGAAAAAAGTTATCTCGTGCTCTTGTCAGCCAAATTTTTTTTCAATATTTCAAAATTTGCAAAAATTCACCAACAGTTTTTAAATTTAATAAAAACATATTTTCAAAAAATCTCAAACAGTGGCACTAGATATCAATTAACACAACTTTACTGCAAGCATTGATTTGAAATATACTAAAGCATTAAGCAGAAGCCTTTTTTTAGAGTTCCCCGTGTTATTCGTCCATAAGAGGTTTGTGTATACCGGGGCCTTAAATCATCCAACTTTCGCATTCGCAACCCTTGCGATACTTATGCCTACGCCAAATAAATATTTTTTTTAAATCACAGTTCCATGCATTTATTTTCTTCAGAACTGTGGAAATTTTGTGTTTTGGAAATGAGTAGCATTCATGGTAACTGATCCCCATTCGTTTGTACCGATGTTGAATGTATTCCTAATCTTCTTCTGACTATGTACTAGAAGTTTCAGAAAGATTAGCAGGTCAGGTATGTACTGTCCATAAGCCTAGGCATAGGTATCTTGCAAGGAAACAAGACGTAGGGCTGAACGAAGCCCAGCGACATCCTTGTGCTACCCGAGCGTTCAATTTATAAAATTACCTTTTAAAGATAATTACGAGAAAACGTTGATCCTTCGCTAGAAGTAATGAAGAGCGGCCTATCTTATAAAGCCCGGCCGTAAACCTTGTTGCGACACCTTATATCTGACTTGACTTGTTTAAAGACTTTTGCTGCTATAGACCGCGAGAGCCACGCACGTTTCATGCAGGACGTACGCAGAGAAGGGTTTCTCGAAACTTCTGAGGTCAAATTAGGTTGATTACAAGTATAATCGCACAGCGGAGTAGAAAGCCCCTAGTTTAATACTTGGACATTGTTTATACTATAACGTCACTACGGAAGATTGCTGGTTTTCAAGTAAATGAACTCGGCTGGCTTCAAAACTTCTGTGAGAAGCCGCGCGAAGTTCCATAGCTGGTGTTACATGAAGTACCAAGCTAACATGCTCATTGCTACCCATATGGAATGTAAAGGTCTTCCCAAGTGCGCATAAATGTATGCATGTGCAAATGTTGCACAAAATCAAGCTATTCCTTTCGGAAACACAACACTTTTTCATTACAAACAATTTCCTGATTTCACAGTTTTCACCAACAAGCGGGATCCGAACCTTAAGCAGCGAATGCGTGGGTAGATGAACATTCGTTGTTGACTCTGTGAGCCAACACATTAACAGGCTCTTCAACTGGTGGGTCTGAATTTATTAAGTGGTTGGAGGATACAGTAAGTGAAAGACTAGAGAGTGGTGTGTATAGGGAAATAGGGTGTAGAAAACTTAACCTTATGTCAATATATGGAGAATGAATATTGAGAACAATGCTTAAAACAAAACAGAAAGCAAGGCATTTTTTTAGACCGTTTTTCATTCTTCACTTTCTGCACAAACTAATTTATTGTATATAATAAAAAAGGACCTGTAAGCGGAAATTTCGTGTACTAAAGAAAAAGCTGTTCGACGAGATCTTGTATACTTAGAATGAAAACAAAAGATACTCGTTAACGATAATTAGAATTAGATGCCCATCAATTGATAAATTTATCTGAACACTCGGACAAAAATAAGTAGGGGAAGGTAAAATTTTTCCTGTTTCCCTGTAAGGGGATTAACGGAAAAAAATACTTTTAATAGGTTATACCTTACATTTTACTATTAATATTAATTATTGTAGCATAACTTTAGAAACAAGGAGCGAAATAAGCTTTACAGTATTGTACGCATTTAGTAAATTAAATTCGAGGAAAATGGTAGAATAGAAAAATAAGTAAATAGTTAGTAAAATACATTAACAGTATACCAATAAACAGCTGTGCATGAGAATATATGGTAATTGAACAAGCACGTCAACCAATCTATTTATAACTTTCCAAAAAATCGTTTCTCTAAGTCCTTTTTCTCGATTTATACGCCCTTTCTTAGTCTTCAGTTGCTTTTTAAATATTTCTTTAAAAAATTGCAAATTATGCCACCAATCATACTAATTTAAATTAGTTTTCCTAAATATATGTAGCAACGTATGAGCTTATCTTAGCCTTTCAGTTTACGAATTGTTTAAATCTCGGTCAATATTGGAGGTACTATAATTATGACGTACGTGCTTCCTGTCCCCAAAACCTCTCCTATTCAACCAATTCACGTCTGCGCTTATAAAAGCGAGTTGTCCAAGAATTATTGCGTGACCTTGAGCACAAACGCTTGAAATTCAAAAGATCACTTACTGTCTTAATCGAGGGGAAAAAAAGATTCCCTCCGAGTGAAGCCCTCTTCAAAAGTGTTCAACTACTATTTATAATCAAGACAAGCCTCTAGTTTTATTTAGAAAAAAATCAAGCAGTTGGTGTGTCAACCTGTGCGGTGTTCTTATAAAATTGTCAAAGCAATCTGAATAAAAGTCAACGAAGTGATTTGCTCACGCTGATGTAAATATAATTCAACAAAATCTGTGGTTGTTCCGTTACTCCTCCGCAACAGATTCGTTTGGTAAGTTATTAATAGCCTTTCACCGAGTCAATACAACAAAAAAAACCAACAACCTGATCACACGTCATTATCAAATACTTAACAAACATTGATAAACCATGACTACAGAAATTGCAAACCGCGCCGAATGTACGACCGCAGACAGCTCGCGTGTTAGAATCGCACCTTATCAAAGTTTCATGCTTTCTGCCTCAGTTCTTGATGCCAATTTGTCTTCTTATAGACACACGCCTCACTTTTACACTTGGAAAGAAAAGAAATGAGAGACTACTTTATCGAGGTTAGACTGAAATGGGAAAATTCTTGGGAAAATCTTTATCACTCTTTCCTTGTAAATCACTTAGCTCTTTTTATTTTTCCTTTAACGGCGTGAGCGTTGCTCGTTGCTACGTATTAGATAAATTTTTTTCCTACACGTACCTCTTTACATGCCACATTTCTACGTAGACGAGAAAAAGTTTCAAGTCAAGCGAAACAAAAAGTGATGCGAATGCGAATTCTTTTTACCTATAACACAGTAAAACTGGCAAAACTGAATATGTATATAAAACTAACGAACGTCATGTCAAATTCGTAAGCTTATGGTCCTGTTTAGTTTCATTCTGCAGATACCCATTTTAACAATGGAACTATACTGCTGTCCATTCCCTTTTACGCTAAGTAACTTTAGCTGAATTTTAGGCACTTGAACTAAATTAAAATTGGAATGTATAGTCTTCCTATATAGTCAACATTCTGTTCAGGGTTGTGATCTCGAGACCGGTCTCGATAGCGATCAGAGACCGGTCTCGATAGCCCCTGAAGTCTCGGTATCGGTCTAGGCTCGAAAATATTTTCAGATCTCGGTATCGAAGACTTTACTCTGGTCTCGATCTCGGTCTCAAAGCGTTCGGTTTCGAGACCATAGGTGAGGATTAGGAAGCGGAACTATCTAAACTTTCGCAAGACTTAAGAATACGTAAGATACTTTAAGCGATCTATTTCCTAACTTAACACCAGCTAACACTTCTTACTTTCTAATCTTCCTCCATCACAGATCGCATGCCAACTTTATATGAGAAAGCTAGAGTTCAGCTTCTATTTGAAGAATATAGCAAGAGGAATTACAACTATGACGTATAATCTGTTTCTATCTCAGTAAATTCGCATGAATTTCTTATTGGGGCGTGGTTTAGAAATCAAAAGGTTCGGAATAGCAAGAAGTTCTCCTTCAGTAGTGCAATATATATCCGCTAAGGTCGAAGAAAAATTTAGTTGAGATTTCACATTACCTCGCAATGGACAATAAAAGAGCGCAGAGTAAAATCCCATTTGTCTTTGCATTCGCATGTAAAGTGTGTTTCTTAGCGGAATCCCGTTTGTCTTTAAATTCACAAATATAGCGTGTGTGTTTTTTAGCAAGCATTTCATTTGTATTTGAATTCGCATATAAAGTGTGTTTATTAGATAAATATTAATTCTTGAAGCAAAAGTAACAAGAAACTTTGAAGAGTTTGTCTCGAGACCGGGCTCGAAACCTAAGGTCTCGACAATAACTCTGCTTCTGTTTGAATGAGTAATCAAACTTTTGCTATTTACTCGTCACATTGCCGTCGTTGTCTTTCATGTTTGATCCAGAATGTAGTATTTGCAACCTTAGTATGTTTTATCTTTCTTGTTTGACACTTTTCTTGCATTTATACTTTATAAAAGCTAGTTCCTATAGCGAACATTTTGCTTGTGTGCGTTGGCTGCACATGTAAGCATTAAGCAGATAGCTCACCAAAAAATTCTTAACCTAAATTTCTAAAAAAATGGTATGTGGAACAAATAGGCTGCGGGAGTGAATGTAAAGCTTATAATTATTGGGTTGACCGAAAGGCACGTTCCGATTTTCGACCCGTTGCGCATCCGAACAGCCCGCGTATTTCGGTGTGTATGCATACACATTTTTCGTTCACGAACTAACAAAAGGGATCTCTTAGAAACATATTTGCCAAACCTTTGGTAATTCTTGGTTTGAAAGAACATTTTTCTTCAACGCTAAAAGATGAACGATACCTATCAGAATTATCGCCATATTTTGCTTTATAATTAAAGTCGAACCGAGTCAAGTCGATGTCGATTCAGTTTGAGAACGACCGACTCCGACTCCACTCGGTTTGATAACATCGACTTCGACTCGACTCGGTTTGCAAAGAACCCTCTTGGGTCGGCTTAAAAGTTAACTTTTCACCGGCTTCGATCCCTATTAATTTGAAAGTCCTAGGATGCAAGGTAAAAATAGGTAAACAAAGTGAAAGTTTATACCTTACATCGCCGGGAAATGTTAGACGAAAGCTTTCACCTTTCACGACTCCGACTCGACTCGGTTTGGCAACAACCGGATTCGACTCGACTCGGTTTGGCAACAACCGACTTCGACTCGACTCGGTTTGCCAGAGACAGACTTCGACTCGAGTCGGTTTGGAAGGTTGACAAGTCGAGTCGAGTCGAACCGTTTCCAGCTCGAGTTTCGAAGTGGACATTTTTGCGTCAAGTGACCGACCGGTTCGAATGAAAGAGATTGATACGGACCAGTTAATGACTTTGTTGGACACAAACCCACATCTCACAATTCAGGGGATGCAGAAGATTGTTGGCGTGTTACACGAAAACGTTACGAGCCACCCGAAATACGCTGGATACGTGAAAAAGGCGAACGCGTGGCTCCCGCACGACCTGAGCGAGACGACCTAGAGCAGCGCGTAGCCGCTTGCGATATTAAAGGAGTAGTTTAATATGAGCTACTCCCTAGGAAGTGCAACCATCAATGCTGACAATTAAGGCCCCGGTATACACAACTTCCGAAATTTTTAAAAAATAAAAGATAGGGACACACTTTTATTCTTAGAAGGTAGGTCTGCTCAAGTGACTTATAACAGAAGCAAAACGAAGTCAAACAGAAACTCTGGATAGCGGTAAAGCATAATAAAATGAAACAAAACCTTGAAATTTCATACACAATATCACAAAAACTACCAAACAGATCTCTTTTTTCTCTTTATCATAAAACTTTAAAAAATCAGAGCTAGTGCACTACATTGCCCGATTTCCATTTTTCTGTATAATAAGAAAGTAGCACACATTCAGTCAAAGTTTACAAATTTATCAAACTCTTTTTTTCACAAAAACTCGATGTTGCGTACTAGTCATCACTAATAGCAACTTTACTATCGAAACATTATCTTTGACATTTTGACCGTTTTCAAATTATGGTGTCTGAAATCTTCCCATGTTATTCGCCCATAAGGGGTTTGTGTATACCGGGGCCTTAATGCGAGGAATTGGAAAATTTGAACAATTACATTACTCAAACGCGTTCGGAATTGGCCAACACAAGAGGCGTAATCTTTCACTACGATAACGCCCTGGCGACACACATCTTTGCGGACCTGACAAAAACTGTTGAAATTTTCTTGAGGTGTTCTAATTGCACCTTTATTACAGACTTGACATTACTTCATTAGACTACAACATTTTCCGCTCTCTTTGAAATTCTCTTCCTGAAAAAAACTTCGCTAAGCTGGAGGCCATAAAAAAGTACCTCGATCAGTTTTTGCCCAAAAATGAAAGACGTTTCCGGATAAGTGAATATTTGATCTACCCAGTCGTTGGGCTTAAGTCATCGAACAAAACGGTTCATACAATGTTGACTAAACTTCGGTACCTACGGAGAAATTCGCTTTCAAATTTTGGGTAAAAATCGGGACGGCCTTTCTGATCAACTCAATATTTGTGAACCCATAACATCTTTTTACAATTATCATTTTAAGTTTAATTAGAATAATTTACCTGCGCAGGTGATGATAGCGGTACACAACAAGGATAACTAGAGTGTTGCTTATGGCGGCGGTCAAAAACACCGGGATATAATACGAGATGATAATTATGTTCGTTAGTTCGTGATACACGAATAATCTGGCTTTATAATCAGATATTATGTCGTTCACACTAATATTACTATTTCCCGCTTCAAACCCTTCACTGAAATTAACTGCAATTGGCATGATCCCATGGTCATTTTGGTTGTCAAACAATGCCATTACGTGAGTTATCTATTGCTCAGATCACGGAAAAAACACTGTACGCAAGCCTGTGTTCATATCAAACAGGGTTCCTGTTGTCAAGCAATGCTGTATTTGAACTACTGAATACTTGGTGGTGTTAAGCAACCGTAGTAATTTGGAGTGCAGTACTAATCCCTCCCCGCACACACAAAAAAGAAATCTTTCATTTCCGTTCGTGAGCTAGGAGTCATTAGAAAAATGACCAGATGTTGACCTCAATTGGTACGAAGGTCTCCGAAGCAATGAACGGACGCTTTTTTCTTCACCCGTGGGGATACTTCGGTAAGTTAAGTGCACGGTGTTAATTTCGTACGCGTTGTATGAACTCGCACGATCACTGAATTTTAATAGGGGAATGCTACAAACCGTCCAACACAAGGAAAATAAACTGACGTCGGCACCACCGTTCAAATGCGTAGATATTTTAAGAACTGGACTTTCGCTGCAAAATTCACGCTGCCTGCTCGGGACAAACGGTTTCAGAGGACTGCGAGCGGTACATCGACGCAGCATTGTGAATGGGTTAACACGCGAAGCGCGGGCATTTTCCCTCTTATTCACAGCAGCCTTTTCGTGTGCAGCTCAGGGCGCGCAGCCACTGCGAGATAATCCACATCATAAATTTCACTTTTCAAAATCTAGTTTCTGTGATTAAATTTGCTAGGGCAATACAAATTTCAGAGAGAAGCTCGTTGCGTGGGATCAGCTGCACTTATTTTATTAAAGCTCTTTGTTCTCTCTCAGAGAATGTGTTTGACAGGTATTGTTTCATTATCCACTAATAGTTGTTGATGAATATGGAGAATTATAAACTATATAACTAAGGGATAAAGGTTGGGTTTTTGCAAATAAATTCGAATCACGACAACTCCCCGTTTGTCGTTTACATCTCGTCGAAGTGCTGTAGCATTTTCAGTTCGCCGTTTCCATTTCCTGACTTGGCAAGCCCGTTTTGGAGATGTGCCCAAGGAGTACGGGAAGCTTCAACACCTTCAATTCTTACCAAAGGGAAAATAAGAAGTCTTTAAAGGTGATCAGTCACAGCCATTTATGCGCCAACATCCGTAAGCTCAATATGTGGAATAGTATTTACGGTTACAGTATTTTCGTAACCTAGCTTCCGTCTCCCTACAACGAAAGCCGATAAGCACATGTTATTGGTATTCCGTGATAACAGCCATAAAAAAGCAAAAAAAAACGACGAATCGATAGGAGGAATGGGATACACTCAATTGATTGAGGTCTAGCATATGGTATACGATCTGTACTTTCTATTCCCTGTACGTTTATCTGTAGACAAGGCCGTACCCAGGGGGTGGTTTTGGGGGGTTTAAACCCTCCCCGAAACGTTTGTTTTATAATGGTGAACGTAGGGGAATGTCCAAATGTAAAAAAATTGCATATTAAAACCCCCTCCGAAACTTTCAGAACCCCCTCCGAACCAAAATCCTGGGTACGGGCCTGTCTGTAGAGTACTCGTCATAAAAAACGACCCAAGCAAACCGTCCTATGGCTAACGGCCCAAGCTAGTGTGAGAAAGCCTTGTTGCGGGTCAAAAACGTTCGAAAGACGGAAAAGAGGGAAACAGCTCGCGCAACTGCCGGGCTGTTAGGCACCCGACGGTTTGCTTGGGTCGTTTTTTACGAGTACTGTACTTTAACGGAGAAAAAAACACACGTTTGATCACTAAGCAAGTAGTAGCCGAAATTGTTTGCTTTAGCGACTTCCACCATGTGTGGATTGAAGAATTCAGAGTGATCGGGAAAAAATCCGAGACATTTAGAAGCCTAGTTCGGAAAGAAGAGTTTCCGCGGCTCGTGTTAAGTATCCGAATAAACAACAACAGAGGTTGCAAGTCATTCTCGAGGAAACCGTTTGTGGAAAATCTACACTTCCTAATCTTGTAATATGGCTCTAGCAGAGTTGTGTGGGTTACCGAGTAACTTTGTTACAAAAGCTTATTATGATAACGAGGAATTAGACGCATTTCTTGGTCATGGTTTGCCTAACCCGGTTGAGCTCGCAATGCCTCCATTTGCCGACGTAAGTGTTCTGATATGTTTTATATGGGTGCGAGATGATTCGTCTCAATAACGATTCATATCAGGCCACTTTCACTAAACTTTTCCTATTCGTAGTACTTGCCATTCGTATCAGGGAAAATTCGTATCACGTCGGAATACTAGCATTACTTTTGCCAACCTAACGTAACCTAATTTAACTAACTTTACTAACCTAAATTAACCTAACCTAGCCGATGCTAGTGTTCTGACATTCGAATTTTCCTTGATACGAATGGCAAGTGCTACGAATAGAAAAAGTTTAGTGAAAGGTGGCCTGATACGAATCGTTTTAGTGATACGAATCACCCAGTCCCTGTTTTGTATACAGTTTCATAACCTATGTTTATTTATATTTAAAAGCCTGCTGCAGCCTTAAAGCAGCTTGAAATGGACGAACACGGCAAGGGTATTAAACTTCGGTACAACCGTGGTACGACAACTTTGGGTTTCAAGTACCAGGGTGGCATTGTCTTGGCCGTGGATTCACGTGCAACCGGAGGAGCTTTCATTGGTAAACCAGCTTACAGTGTCTTTTTTAACACCCAATCCTTCATTTTGTTGTCACGTAGGCTCTGGAACCGTTAAGAAGATCATCGAGATCAACGAATATTTGCTGGGAACCATGGCAGGTGGTGCAGCGGATTGTACGTATTGGGAAAGAGTTCTGACTAAACAGTGTCGACTTTACGAGTTGCGCAACAAAGAACGTATCTCAGTTGCGGCTGCTTCTAAACTGCTCTCCAACATGGTTTATAATTATAAAGGAATGGGTTTAAGCATGGGAGTGATGGTTTCTGGGTGGGATAAGAGGGTAAGAAAAAGCGTCTAAGCATAATGTCGGGTTCAAGCAGCATTTCCTCGCATTTTTAGGGTCCTGGCTTATATTACGTTGACAGTGATGGTCAACGGACGTCCGGAATGGCATTTTCCGTGGGCTCTGGTTCAATCTATGCGTACGGTGTATTAGATTCCGGCTTGAAATGGGACTTGACAGATGAGGAGGCTTATGAGCTCGGCCGTCGATCAATCCTTCACGCGACACACAGAGACGCTGCATCCGGTGGCATCATTCGAGGTACGTGAAATACCGGTTTGGAAGAAAACAAATTAACAGTCCGTGAATATTGCAGTGTATCACATTAAAGAATCAGGATGGGTCAAGATTACGGAAGAAGATTGTAATGATTTGTATTACAAATACCAAGAGGAAAAGATGCAGTGAAGTTGTGAACTTGTGTCCGTTGCGTTAACACGCTTGAAATACACCTTTTTTCTTCGATAACCCTGGGTTGTGCGTTATTTATTCGAGTGAGTGTTCTTCACGTGTGGTCGTTTTGTGTGATAAACACATGGTCTTTTTCAAGCCTTGCAATAGTATAATGTTTGCTCTGAGAGAGTGGTAATAAAGGACGCTAGTAAAAAAATGGACGAAAACCACAACCGTGAATCTAACCAAAATTTTATTACCCGATTATTATGAAAAGGTGAGTGGAAATAAATAAGATTTAAAGTGGAAAGAAGTAATGGTTCCTATTGCAAGACCTGTTCTGCCTGTTCGATCTATATAACATGAAAGTGTAGCATAAGGACACCTATCGTGATCGAGATGCCGTAATCAGACCAAGACCTTATGTTTAGAATGTTTTTCTTGAGAAATAAATTTTAATTTGGGCATATAGCGAAGTACGCTTGTTTGTATATCAGTTCAACGTATGTCCCGTTTATTTCGGGGCAAAAGCCTAGTACTGTACGAAGCAAAAGCCAAGGAATGAAGCTCCGGTTTGCGCAGTTCGCAGTTCTTTCCGTCATGTGTTCGTCAAGACCGCTTCGCCATTTAAGGGCATCCTCCATCAGTCGGTTCTAGATATTGGCTTTTTCACGTGTTCAACAAAAGCCCGAAAATGTACGGTCAAGGATCAGCACCTATTGTTGTTTTAAGTATGTGCAAATAGCAAACGAATGTCCTTTAACCAAATAATAATGTCTGTTTTAGGTAACAATGTGAAACGAGAAAGCGGGAAGAAAGTACAGATGGATAACATTGCAGCAGGCAAGGTGTGTCTCGGCGAATTTTTTTTACGCATGTTGGCTTCTGTTTAACAGCTACTTTTCTCGAATTATAGACTGTAGCGGATGTTATTCGCACGTGTCTCGGACCGCGCGCTATGCTCAAAATGCTTATGGATCCCATGGGAGGTATTGTAATGACCAATGACGGAAACGCTATTTTGAGAGAGATCACTGTCCAGCACCCTGCAGCCAAATCAATGATAGAAGTCGCCCGTACTCAAGATGAAGAGGCAGGCTTTGTTGCAGAATGTAATTGAAATTATAATATTCTTTTCATAGGTTGGTGATGGAACTACCTCAGTCATTATTCTGGCTGGCGAGATGTTAGCTGTGGCAGAACCATTCCTCAGACAACAAATGCATCCCACAGTTATTATTTCTGCCTACAGACAGGCACTAGAAGATGCTGTCACAGTTCTTAGGGAACAAATTAGGTAAAATATTGTGAAGTCGTTTTTGTGTTTGAAAAACTTACATCTTTTCTGATCTTAGTGTCGACGTTGATGCAAACGACAAAGAACAACTCTTGTCTATCATCAAGTCTTGCTTGGGAACCAAGTTCGTCAGTCGCTGGTCTGATCTTGCGTGCAATATTGCTCTGCAAGCTGTGAGTACTGTCGTTGTTGATGAAAATGGCCGCAGAGAAATTGACATCAAACGTTACGCCAAAGTTGAAAAGGTAAAATGAAATAAGAAATCGCATACTGTGCTCAATTATTCGTCTTTTATATGTGTGTAGGTACCTGGTGGTACTCTTGAAGAATCGAAGGTGTTACGCGGTGTAATGCTAAACAAGGACGTTACTCATCCTAAAATGAAACGCAGAGTTGAAAAGCCGCGTATTGTTTTGTTGGATTGTCCTTTGGAATACAAAAAAGGAGAAAGTCAAGTAAAAACTTTGTCTGTTGTTGAAAAAGCTCTGTAAATTTGGGAATTGTTCTTAACAGACCAACATTGAAGTGATGAAGGAGGAAGATTTCACACGTCTTTTGGAAATCGAAGAAGAGCATGTACAAAAGCTTTGCGATGACATTATTCGGGTGAAACCTGATGTGATCTTCACTGAGAAAGGTGTTTCAGATCTCGCTCAACATTATCTCCTGAAGGTACCTTACCTTCTCCATAATTAAACAACAATTATTTGGTCACATCTTAAACATTAACGTCTACAGGCTGGTATTACCGCCGTTCGTCGAGTTCGTAAGTCGGATAACAACCGTATTGCTCGAGCTTGTGGCGCAACAATAGTCAACCGCACTGATGAACTTCGTGAAGACGATGTCGGAACCAAGGCTGGTCTTTTTGAAATCCAGAAGGTTAGAACGCTTTTTTTTCGTAGATTTTAAAAGCCCAACCTCATTATCGCTGTCTTAGATTGGAGACGAGTATTACTGCTTTGTCGTTGACTGCGAGGATCCTAAAGCGTGTACCATTCTTTTGCGTGGAGCCTCGAAAGACATCCTTAATGAAGTCGAACGTAACTTACAGGATGCTATGCATGTCGCTCGTAACGTACTGATGGAGCCCAAGCTAGTTCCTGGCGGTGGAGCTGCAGAAATGGCCTTGTTAACCGTAAGAGATTGCATCTCTCAAGTCTTCTCTTGATTAAACTGCGCCTGTTCTTTAGGCTTTGAACGAAAAAGCCAAGTCGTTAAGCGGAGTAATGCAGTGGCCTTACCGTGCGGTGGCCACGGCCTTGGAGGTCATTCCCCGTACCCTAGCCCAGAATTGCGGTGCTTCTGTCATTCGAACTTTGACGGCACTCCGTGCCAAGCATGCCACCGGCCAATCCAGTTTTGGTATTAACGGAGAAACCGGAGAACTGGTGGACATGAACCAATTGGGTATCCGAGATCCGCTGGCTGTCAAGTTGCAAGTTTTGAAAACAGCTGTTGAGGTATGAATCATTCATCTTACAGTTAAATCATAAATTAACGGCTCTTCGTTTGGCAGACTGCGATTTTGCTTCTTCGTATCGACGATATCGTCTCTGGCAATAAGCGCAAAAATCAAGACGGAGGCGCCGGAGCAGGTGCGCAACCCACGGCAGAATCCATGGCAGAATAAAGAAGCACGCTGATCACATGGCAGCCGCTAAATTAACAACAATTTAACACATGATGCATTTGCGTGTTTATTATTCCAACTTAAATAAGATTTTTTTTTCGGTCTCTGGCCATTGCTTTACTGCTTTTGTCATCAGTCGGCTAATACATCCCCTTGCGAACAAATCCGTTACCGTTTGTTACAATAATTACAGTTGCAGTTGTACGCTAAATTTACAATTATTTAAGAACGTATAGGTCTTTATAAGTTAGAGAATGACGAAGTGAAATTTGGTGCAGAGATTTTTTTTTTATTTTTGACCAATGCATGTTGCACGATGACGTCAGTTTTCTTTTGTCATGTTTCTGGGTCCAGTATTCGGAAAAGAATTTATTGACTTGCTCCTTTTGTTTGCTTTCGTTTACGAAAGCGTTGGGGGTTTCCAGTAAGGCCACGTGGAAATCCTGGAAACTGATCCGAGTGGAAGTTGGAAAGAATTATAGTTTGGAAAACTATACAAAAGATCGGGGCCATGAATAGCCTGGGGTTAAAGGCTATATACCGTTCGGTTTCCCTGTTCTTAAAAGGCGCCTAAAATTCATTCTTAGGCCAGCCAATGGGAATGCGTCTTTCCAAGTTTCAAAGGAGCTGCCGCTGCACTCCAGCGCCAACCGGCAGTTTTCAACGACTTTCCAACGGCTTTTGCTCAAGCAGGGAACATTCTTTCTGGGCAGTTGAAGTGTGTAGCCTTGGCGTGAAATTTTAACCATTAACTCAGCAAAACTTTTAGCAAACACTCGCACACTAGATGTGGACGAAACTAGTCTGCTGTTTCTGTTAATTCACTTTCCTAGTTGAAAGCAGTGCGGCCCAGTTGCCTCGCACTTTGTTGCTTTTTGTTTCGTGCACTGTTGTCTCACAACCGAAAGTTTGAACAATGTCTCTACGTGTGCGAGGCCAAACCACAGTAAGTAGCTTCTAGCTTTCATGGCATTCCAGTTTACATTGCATATTAGAACATTCAGATCAGCATATTTTTGGTGAATACTACATTTACATTTGCTTTTCAGAACGTTGGAACCACATTGGGCATGGCAAACTCGGCCAAAGAAGGTGTTGCGGCTGGTCGAGCCAAAACTTTGGGTAAATCAACAACCATTCGAACATCCAGACCTGCGTTGGGTGACATCGGGAATCGTGCCCCCACTAATACTGGTGTTGCGGCGAAGAAAAAAGCCGAAGATGGATTTAAAAAACCAAACGTTAAATCAACCCAACCTACGGCTGTTATTAAGAAAACCGTGGAAGAAGTTAAACCTCTGCTTCCGGCCCCAGTCCCCATGGAGATCAGCATGTCGGAATCGAAAAATGAAGTGGAGATGCTAGAAGTCATTGAGGCCTTTTCTTCCCAGCGGTTGAACGTTGTAGATGTCGATGATGGTGATGCAGATAATCCTCAGCTCGTTAGCGCATATGTCAATGACATCTACACCTACTTGCGTTATTTGGAACGCGAACAAGCCGTTACGAAAAATTATTTGTCTGGCCAGAAACACATTAAGCCCAACATGCGTGCCATTCTTGTCGATTGGCTTGTGGAAGTTCATGGTCGGTTTCGTTTGTTGCCGGAAACTCTCTTCTTGACTGTCGCTATACTTGATCGCTTCCTCCAAGTAATTAACAACTGAGATTGAAGGATTTTGATAATGAATTGACATTGCTATTCCTAGGCGGACTGTCCAAGTTCTCGCCCAATTGAACGCCCCCAACTGCAACTGGTAGGGGTCACAGCCATGTTCATTGCATCCAAATATGAAGAGATGTACGCTCCAGAGATTGACGACTTCGTTTTCATCACTGACAAAGCCTATACCACAAAAGATATTCTCTCCATGGAATGTCGCATTTTGGCTACCTTGGATTTTAAACTCGGCAAGCCTCTGCCTTTGCATTTCTTAAGACGTTACACTAAAGCAGGATCTGCTATTGCTGATAAGGTAAACTTGGGTCAAATTAGTCTTTTTAGGTTGGTTGGAGGATTTTATTCAGATGTTATCTCTCTAGGTTGATTCGTCTCATCACACTTTGGCCAAATATCTCGTTGAACTAACCCTTCCGGAGTACGACTTTGTATATTTTGCTCCTTCTCACATTGCAGCTGCTGCTTTATGCCTGTCGCTAAGGTAGATCCGATTTGCCTTGCTCTATGCCTTAAGGACTGCATACCCTTCTCTTATTTTACATTGACAGAATGTGAGAAACGAGAAATTTACGTGGACGTAAACTTACTTTCCACAACTGTTAAATAATTTTCGATCATCTTATGACCAAAATTTTCAAATTAATAATGCCTAAAGTCTAACGTGGGCAAATTTTGGGAAAAAGCAAACGCATTCCTTGAACAGTTGTAAATTATCTTTGTCTTTTTTCGAAGATATTTCTTCGTAAGATTCTAGGGATTATCAAATAAAATTTAATGCCGAAGATTAATTTGAGAAACATTGAATGGTAAAAGCAAAATTGTTCGCGCAAGTTTTCCATGTAATCGTGCATAAGAGAACGGGCTGTGCACAGTGGTCTTAATTATTTATTGATTAACGCTTCTCGTCATTAATACTGTTTTTGTAGGGTTTTGGATACGGAAAAGACACCAAATGAAAAATTATGGTGTGATACGCTTACTTTTTATTCTCGTTACACTTATTCTGAGATAGAGCCTCTTATGGCAAAGATGGCTGCCTTGATTTTGAAGTCAGAGACCAACAAATTCCAAGTAAGGACCTATTTCTTAAGTTTAAAGTAATAAGGCAAAGTATTCACATGAAACTTCTTTATATTGGGAATGTCTAGGCCGTGCGTAAGAAGTTTGCATCCTCAAAATTGTACAGCATCAGTTCTCTCTCTCAACTCAAAAGCTCCGTGGTACAGTCTTTAGCAGCCAAAGTTCTTCTGTCTTAAAGTCCCAGCTGCGCGTAAAAGACAAGTGTGAAATTTTGCATGACTTTAGTATTGGCCAATTCGTGAAGGACACGGAGGGGAATTTGTAATTGTTTTCTGGCTTTTTTACTGTATGAAAATCGTTGTCTACAATTTATGTAAAATTGATCCTGGCCTGATTGCCTTTTCTTGTAGCAGAGCAGGCTACTCTTGTCGTTTTTATAATACGAGTTAGACTTCATTCCTCTTTTTACAGCTTTGATAACCAGCACTTACGGGTGCAATAATGGAATGTCTTTTTGTATCCATAATATTGAAGTATATATGTTGCAAGGGCAAAATTGACGTGTCATTATTTTTCTTTCAAATTTTCATATACATAAAAGGGCAGCATTTTATATAAGGCAGGTAAAGGGTATTAGCGTCAGTTTTATACAACTTTTATGTCGTACGTGATCGTCTCGGTGGAAGTTGAATGGCACTTGCGCATTGCGGACCACCAAAATTAGCTTTACATTCGCACTGATTTGGTCCAATACATTTGCCTCCGTTTTGACATTTTGGTTTACAGGACGCTGAGGTAATTTATGAGCAATCAATGCATGAAATACATTACTAGACGTTTATTAATGTTACTCACGTTTTTGGCAGTATGTTCCTCGGTAGCCTGGAAGACATGAACATTTGTTGGGTCTAACGCAAAGGCCGTGGTTTTGGCACGGAATAGTGCAAACCGCTGCTGGGAAGCAATGCGCATAAATTAGTTACCACGTTGTACCTTTAAGGTCACTGTATACCGCCCTTCTCTTATGGACGATTACATGGAAAATTGCGTGGATAATTTTGCATTTACCACTCAACGCTTCTGGAAGTAATTTTGACAGTAAAGTTTAAATTGATAATCCCTAGAATCTTACGAAGAGATATCTTTGAAAAAAAAGGAAAAGGTAATTGCTTCGTTCCAAAATCCCGAATTTTGAAACTTTATCCACGTTAGATTCTAGGTATTATTAATTTTCAAACTTTGATCTAAAGATTCTAAGAAACATAACCAACAGTTACGGAAAAATTCGTCAACGCAATTTTCTCCCAAATCTGAAATTGTGAGAAATTGTCACGCGCAAATTCTGAATTTCGAAAATGTCTCCATGTTAGAATCTAGTTAAATTTTGGTCGCAAACATTATAAAAATTATGTCGAAATCGTCCACGCAGTTTTCTCGTTTTTCCCATTCAGCCAATGTGAGGTAAGAAAAAGGATATATAGTGGCCTTAAGATATTATAATTACGTATTTCGCACTGGGAGCCTCTCCAGCCGGGCAAGCATGAGCAAGTATTATGTTCGAGGCACTCGCCTCCGTTTTGGCAAATAGGTTGGCACATAGGTTCTAGAAATAAGCTGGATTAAGTGGCTTGAACTTTTTTGGGAAAACGTCTCGCTTTACTGAAACGTTCGCACTGTAGCCCTGTCGTGCCGGGCTCGCATTCGCATCGATTTCTGCCGAGACAGCGACCTCCGTGTAGGCAAGGTGGTCGACACTTCTGCACGGTGCATTGCGGACCCGAGTACCCGGTGCGGCAGCGACAAACGCCGGGAAACAGGCATTTTCCTCGGTTCTGACAGGGTCGCTCGCACGCCCATTCTAAACGAGACAGTATTTTAAACATATATATGAAGTATTCTATATACATAAAGTATTTACTGTAGGTATTATTATATAAAGTATTACCTGTAGGTATGGGTGTTGTGGAACCAGCTCTGTAGGGAATAACTTCAAATACTGCTTGCGTGGATGAGCTAAGTGATGGTACGTTATCGGGTAAATAAGCAATATTTTCCTCTGTTTGCGTAGTAACAACATCCATTACTCGCGACTCGGTCGGAAGAACGACTGTGCCGCTAGGAGGTGCCCACTGTTTCCTGGAGTGTTTCCTGCCTTTCTTTTTACAATTACTTGTTTTACATTTCGACTTCATTGAGACCGCAGAGTCCAAAGGCAGACATTGAAGTCCGTCCCCTGTCATATTGGGCGGACAGTTTCCGCAATAAAAACCTCTGTCCGGAGCGGGTTTGTCGTAGCACGGAACGCCAGCGTAGCAAGGGGAACTGGTACAATCGTCTGTGTCTGAAAACGCAGAAAAAGAGATATTGACAGGCGTCGACTTTACGCTGTTCCGATGTTCACGATTTAAAGCAAACCTGTGCAAGTTTTCCCATCGCCGTGCGTTCCTGGCGGGCAAGGTCCGCATACATAGTCCACGTTAAACTGATTACCCCATTGGTTCGTTGTTCCATTTCCGTGGAAGCCGTCAAACGGTAGCGCGGTACATTGGACGCCCTGGAAGCATGGCTGTTTGACACACGGGTTTTGTCGCTTTTCACACTTCTGGCCGCCAAATTGCGGCAAGCACGTGCATGTAAAGTTGGTCCCAGTTGACAAGCAGTTCCCGCCATTCTGACATGGGTTGGGCGTACAATAATCTATTCGTTCTTCGCAAAGCGGTCCTGCATAATAAAATTTGTACGCTCAATAATAACCTTTACGAACCCGCTGAGCAGTGTTCTGGATCTTCCAAAAAAGATCAGATCATTTGATCGGACCGGCGCAGTACCGTAAAGTGTCAGAAATCCGATTTAATTTTTTTGCCGACCAAAATCAGGCCACCTAATGGGCATAACTTAAAACTGTTCAGCTCTTTTTATATTTAAGTTTCTTAAGGCCCCGGTATACACACCTCCTCTTATGGGCGAATAACATGGGGAATTTCGGGGGATGGTTTCTCAATAATGGTTCAGCAAATTTCAAATCAGTGTTGGCAGTAAAGTTGCTCTTATTCATCTGTAGTTGCACTTGTTCGAGACTTTTTCTAAATATGATTTTATTAAATTTAAAAAATGTAGGAACATTTTGACACATTTTGACAGATTTTAAATGTGTCTTCTTTGTATCTTTCTTCTGTATTTTTCGGTGAAAATAAGATTCAGATCGGGCGAGTAGTTTTTATGGAATCATGACTAGAATTTCCAAATTTTAATAAATGATTTCGTAAAAAACTACTCGTCCATTTGAATCGTATTTTGTCCAAAAAATATAGGGAGAAAATATCTAGTGCACTTGTCAGCCAGATTTGGAATTCTTTCAGGATTTCAAAATATGCAAATAAGCTCACTCAAATGTATCGTAAAAAGAGAAAGGCAGCCAATATAAAAACGGCAATAGGCGAAAGCCTAAGTCGGTTTTTTGAAAAAAAAGCGCCTGGAGTTTTCAAATTTAATGAAAACATATTTTTAAAAAGCCTCGAACACGTGCACTAGATATTAATAAGAGAAAATTTACTGCCAACATTGATTTGAAATTTACTGAACATTATTGAGAAACCATCCCCCGAAATCCCCCATGTTATTCGCCCATAAGAGGGGTGTGTATACCGGGCCTTCATAATTTTCGCAATTTGACTATTTAATAGAATGATCGGATTGGAGTCTTTGCCGACCCAGATCTATTACTTTATAAGTTTTGCATAATATACTGGATCGACTGGAGTTGACGAATGATCGATAGTGATCGAAGATCCGGAACACTGCCGCTGAGATAAACTAACCTGTGAAGCCTGCTGAGCAGTGACAAACGTGGAGATCTCCTGTTCGTTGTACTTCTTGACACTGACCATTGTTCAAACAAGGACAAGGTAGCACCTCAATCCTTAATCTGGCTGTGGTACTGGCGTTACACGCGTCAGTTATCTGAATCGTGAAGTCTTCGACCGTCGTGACTTGTAAAGCGTTAGATAGCGCGCGCCACTCCACCAAGCCGTTGCGTGTAAGTTGGATATCTGATACGTAGTCTTGGGCGTCCGAAAACCTAAACGAGACGGTGTTGTTTTCTGGGTCCCAGGCGAGCAATTGGTGCCGTAGTAATTGGCCGTCGTAAACCCGAAATTCGAATGTAGCGTCGTCAGGCCGAGGAGGCTGATTTTCTTTTAATAACCCCATCCGTTAGCAACCGATTGTGTTGATTAGGAAACAAAAATGCTTTTTTACCTGGGTTCGCGCTCCAGTCTTCGCTGTTATTAAGAAGCAGGCACGCTTCGCATGGGTTGAGAGGGTTCACGTCTTGGTCTTCAAAGCAGTCGTCATTAATGTAACATATATCCTCACGATCGGTGCAGAGCGGCCGATCCTTCGTAGCTGGCACGCAAGTCCGGCACTTGCCGTTATAAATCGTTACAAACAAACTCTCACTGAAAGCTCGGCCATCGTTACTAACCTAAATTTGCGTTTTGTTTTTGAATATCTTCTTCGGGGATCCATATCGGGGAGTTGTGTGCGAATAAACTTTACTATACCTCGACTTCAATCGTGAGCTCTGATACCTCGACGTGATTCATGGGGAGGTGGCACGCTACTTGATGTGTACTGAGCCACGTGGCTTGGGTTACGTGACCTGCACCTGAGCGGATCCATTTTTCGCCATGGTACCGTCCTTGCCAGTACTTACAGAGTAGGAAATGGGAGTTGATAAACCCGTGGCCTTGTAACGTGAGTAACGAACAATTGCGTACTCGGAGGTCGCAGAGATTCTGGCCAGACGCCAGTGAAGGCGGTCGTTCTATTATAATGTGCACCCGTAATTAGATATGCAACCGATGGGGAAACAAAAGCAAAACAAGCTTGGGAGTTGTACCTTCCATACGACCACAGTCTTGCCCATAAAATCCTGGCTGGCAAATGCAGCCATGTTCTAAGCAAACTCCATGCCCAGAGCAAGCGTTGGGGCAGTTTAGGATCTCGACAATCGCTTTCGGGGCCACTAATCGGCCGGAGCGGTCTTTGCGCCAATGGAGCGTGTCCTTAATCACTTCTAATTCACAAACGTCTTCCAGAAGGCCCGTGGCGTACGTGGCCCATTCTGTCGAATTGTGAAGACGAATGTCTGAAAAACGATGCAGAACGTCAACTCGATTGTGTGCCGGTATTTCACTTAGGAAATAATCATAAATTGACCGATTATCCAATAGCACCATTTTTGCGAAATGAACGTCGCCAAACATTAAAGTTCGTTTCCGGCCGTACCACGCTGACCAATGAATGGTTGACGTCTTTCACCCTATGTGCGGTTTTGTGTATGTATAGTGTATACTATACCGCCCTTCTCTTGTGGACGATTACGTGGAGAATTTGCGTGGGCGATTTTGCATTTACCACTCAAAGATTCTTAAATTAGTCTTGACAGTAAAGTTTTAGTTGAGAATCCTTAGAATCTTCGAAAGAGACATCTTTGAAAAAAGGCAGAAATAATTTACAGTTGTTCAAGGAATTTTGTTTGCTTTTTCCCAAGATCCTGAATTTCGAAAATTTCTCCACGTTAGATTTTAGGTAATATTGATTTTAAAATTTCGGTCTCGAAGTTATCGAAAGATACGTAACGTTATGAAAAATGGCAAAGATAATTTATATTTGCTTAACGAATTTGTTTGCTTTTTCCCAAAATTCTGAATTTCGAAATTTTATCCACGTTAGGTTGTAGGTTATTAATTACTTTAAGCCTTTGGTCGAAAAATCTGCAACAGTTGGGGGAAATCGTCAACGCAATTTTCTCGTTTCTCCCATTCATTCAGTGTTAAATAAGAGAAAGGGCATGCACTGATTACTCTGATGTCTACGAGTAAAGCCCTTTTGGCTACTTTGTTAATAATGTATCGTTACTATAATAACTAACAACTTTGTACTTATAAACAATACCAGCAAAGAGCGATAGCTCACGCTGTTAAAAAATAATAAAAAAAATATTTAAAAAATAAGAGAAAGGGCATGCACTGGCTTTAGAGGGAAATGTCGCGAAGGCAGAAAAAACGTCATTAGACCAAACATGGCGGCGTTCGCATTTCGCAAAGACGGATGCACATGCTAATGAGTGCAGCTTTGAACACGAACCTTCGATACAAATGTCAATGGCTAGGGTAATAATATCGCCCAAGTGCCTTTCGCATTCGACTCCTACAGTTGAGTTCACAAGCAAGCTGGAACAGAAGTAATGACCGTTGAGCTGGTCTCCAGATTCCGCGAAACTTCTGCTGCCAATGGAGTCGTCGTCCCAGGCCAAGATCTCGTTGTCTTCCGCTTCGTCAACGTTTGACCGTCTTTTTCTTTTCTGCGGTGGCAGCCAGTGAACGCCGTTCCCCATACTTAGGTTCGGTTTGTCAAGGTTGTCGTGGGCTCGCTGCTTGCGACGTTTCATTTCCCAGTCGACACCCACCGCTTCCAGGACATTTACGGAATTGTTGAACTGGAACCAAGTGGAGACTTCATGCGAAACGGATAAAAGACTGTTGCTGTTTGGATTCACGGCAGGTTCGTCGCGCTCGAGCACTTCACTGGTAATGTCCACGTAGTTAACCAAGGGCTGAAACTGTAGATAGGCTTGGGGACTGCATTTTGAATAGCATTCTTCATACAGAGGGTTGCACGACAAACTTGAAGCGGACGCCATACGGGTTGCCATATACCTTTTACCGTAGTTGCCCGAGCCAGTACAGGAACAAAAAGGTTTCAGACTGGGTTCGCTAGCGTTCCACCTTGTGTGAGATGCCACTGAATTTTCTTTGTTGTAGTCACTTTGTCCTACAGGACGACTAGTAAAAAAAAAGAGAGGACATGTATAATAAAAGGGGAAAAAGTTGCTTTTCGGTTTCTCTGATTTTGAAAAGATTACCTCCAGGCCAAACTACGCGGGCTGCAAAGTCCTTCGACTTCCTTACTGCGAGACAGCTCAGCTATGGTTACCGAGAGCCCGAATGGCTCAAGACGAATCCGGATTTGGTTTCCTGTCGGGAAAAGGACCTACAACGAGTTCGCATTCGGTACTTTTTAAGCCTGAATATAAATTTGTGGATCGTTACACGAAGCAGGCTTCCTTTTCGGGACTCCCAAATCCGCGCGGTGGGTTGCGTAGCGCTGGCTGTACCATTCCTTGCCGTTAACTTGACAATTGGCAGGTTGGAATAATTTTTTCGCTTCAGTGTAGTACGAAGGTGGCTTGAGTTATCACAACTATCAATTGTAAATCTGTTGTCAGCCTGCTGGGCGTCGATCCCACAGATGCAAAGCGCACCAAACACTGGATTGATGCAAGTTTTCAGCCCAGTGGGGCAAGGTTTGAAGTGGGCCATAACCTATCGAGGAATTAAATCAAGTTCTTATTCGCAATAGTTACATTGTTGTTATTGAAAAAAAAACACGAAACTTCATAAAATTTAAATGAATAAATTCGAAATAAAAAACTCTAAGTGAGTAAGCTCTAATGAAAACCTCTAAATTAACAACCACTGAATGAATAAAGTCTAAATTAACGAAACTAAATGAATAAACACCAAGTGATTGAAATCAAAATTAATAACTCGAAATGAATAAACTCTAAATTAATAAACTGAAGCTCTATAACGTGGAAAAAAGTGCCTAGTTGTCAATATGCGTAATACACTCTAAATGAATAAACTTGAAATTAATGAATATAAATAAATAAACTCGAAATTAATACATATAAATCAATAAACTCGAAATTAATAAATATAAATGAACAAACTCGAAATTCATACATAAAAATTAATACATTCGAAATTAAACAAAAATTACTAAATTCGAAATTAAACAAAAATTAATAAATTCGAAATTAAATAAAAATTAATAAACTCTTAATAAACCAATAAACGGAAGCTCTACACAGAAAAAAGTGCCTAGTTTTCAAGATGCATACCTGGAGGCGTCGGAGTGGGTCAGAAGTCAGACTTTGGTACAATTTATATGTCCCTGCCTGGGTAACGGTGCGTAGCGTATTTTTGACTGTAATTACATGAGCTGAAGTGTAAGCTGAACACCGGTGGATCACCTGGTCGACCACCTGAATTGCAAGTTGGGTTAGTACAAGCTCGTTTGCATAATCTGACATTGAGTTTTTTAAGTCGAAAAGCTCCAAACCTGGATGGTAATGTTGGACGCTTTGTACCCGTGCCAAAATGGATCGCCATAACTTTCGACACTGACTTCAATGGTTGTAGTCACTGCCCCTTCGTCGAAGTAGTCCACCAGGGCTGCTATATTTAATTCAGCTTGCCCACAATTATCATCATTACAGTGCGAAGCGTTGAATTTTAGAGTGCAAGCCGAGAGTGCTACGTCTGGCGGGCGGTAAGGGCTGGCATCTAATAGATATTTTATGACGGTCTTTCTTGGTGCATATTTTGATTCGCGAGAAACACGTGTTCGCTACCTTGAATGCGGGGCTTCAAATGGAGTGTCAAGTGGCAGTCGTGTTGCGATACATGAGAAGTGCACAGGAAAGGTACGGTCGCTGAGATACGAATGGATTTATTATTCGTCCCGCCTACAATATCCCCTTCATTCAGCTCCAGATAGGTGGGATCGATTCGTAAGCCTAGCGTCATAGCCTCGCTAATGGTGGACGGGTTTAAAACGTGGTGGTGGTGCGCCGTGTCAAGTAACGCTTCAACTTCACAGTAGACTTGATCGCCCATGTGTAACTGGTGGCGAGCGATTGTATCGTAAGTCTGGATCTTATGCACTTGGCTCCGCAGCTTGAGCTGGGACCCGTCTGTAAGCGATACCTTATACCAGTTGAACCTTAAGGTGTCAAGAGAACAATTGGGTTAAGTCGTTGTCAGTGGTCGCCATCACCGAAACACGTCCTTTTTTTACCTGAGTGGAACAGGTACCGTGGTTTCCACCGAGCAGCTCAGGAATACTTGATTCCCAGTAAGTACCGATTTAATGCGTGGCTGGTCGTCAAAGGCAAACGTCCGATGCTCGTCTGAAAAGAATTTAAATTTGAAAATGAGGTTAAAAATGAAAATGAACGGAATAGGCGGAAGCCTACGCTTTCCTATTCAGTAAAATAATAATAATATAATAATAAAAGATAACTATGCAAGCAAATACAGGACCATCAACAGCCTACGATGGTTTCCTCCATTACAAAATATATAATAAATAAAATAACCAATAAAATAATAAGCCTATTCAATAAAATAATGAAAACGAATTTGGATCGAACCTTTTTCCTTGGCACAATAGGCCATGTTACAGCTCATGGTAGGCCTCAAGTAATAAAGGAAGAAGTCACCGCAGTTCCGTACCACCGTAGGAGTGGTCAAGAAACAACAATCGGTGTCTTCTTCCAAACCCGGGACAGACCATGCTGTGCATAATGTGTAACTGCCCTCTCCACCTTTGACACGAGGTAGTTGTCTACTTGTCGTGGGCAGCTCGGGTTTGACATTCTCGTCCTCCTGCCATTCGAGGTTGAGCCAAATCGGTGCTTGCGTTCCACAATAATTTACAGGAGCGCACTGCGTGGGCATCTCCGCGGACCTGTTAAAAATCCATAAAAAGAAGGGCATACGTATTATGTAAATGCCTTTTTTTAATTTTTCTGAAAGGTGGAGTTCCTACTCACGATGCCATCTACATCGTGATACGAAGCACACGCCTTCGTAGTCTTCCCGTTTTTACCTGTTATTGATTTGGAATCGGTACCACCCTTCTACCAGCGAATGGTCGCAGAGCAAGTCTCGCGGACTTTTCGGCTGGTACAGCGGACTTCGTCGACGATCATCCAGGATTCGATAGTTAGGACTCTCACAGGGCTCTAATATCAAGATAACAAGGCAAAAGGGAGAAGAAAAAAAGATTATGGTGATGTCTAGCGAACTTTGACTTGACGTGTCGGTCATTTGCATGTAAGTAAGTAGGACAATTTCTATGCTAGTGCGAGACAAGGCAAGTTGGGGAAACCTTTGACACTTCCTGTACTATAAAAGTGCTGCTGGCGAGAGAGAAGTTGTCCTGTGATGAGGCAGTTAGAGGTTCCTTAATGGTCTTTACATCTGCATCAAACTTGATTAGCATATGAATATGGATGCCGTGACTACGGTAAAAGGTTGTTCTACCATATGGGTTGTGTAGAGACAAATCGCTTAGCCTTCCTCCCCGTCTCCTGATAGGTTTCACGAGGAGGACTGCACCTATTGTAAATTGCAAGAGAAAAGGGGGGGGGGGATGAGCATATACTAGACTCTTGTTTAATAGGTAAGACAGGGGAGCGAGAAAAGGGCGGGACGAGAGACCGTAACTTTGTTTTGCCTTTTGCAACGAGTCCTCAAATTTAAGCTACGGCTTGTGAGCAAACAAGACTTGCTTTCCCTGTAAGCTAACGACGTCTTGAGATAGGATGGTGTTCTTTTTTATATTTGGCGGTTGTTCTTGCTGGAGTGTACACTTAAACCAGCGAAGAATTTACATGTTGGGGTCTGTCAAACGACAGACAGCTGCAAGCGTTCATTTCCCCGTAAAACTGACAAGCGAGAATCTTTTCTACGGCTCGAAGGATGAAAAGGGTAATTGGTTGTCTGCGGCTTATGACATACGTTGTTCATCAAACATATGCCGCTATTACTTAGTGACAGCCGTGTCAAAAGATACATCACACTGAAACAGACTTTGGAGCTCAATTTTTTTCGCCGTAACAAAAAAATTAGTAATGGTTGGAAGGACGGCCAAGCGTGCCAAACATTTTGGCTCGGGATCACAAAAGTGTTCGAAACAGTAAAGAGACATGTGCCGGCTCTTGTCTATCCCCCTCGAGTTCCCTCTTTTTTTGCCTATAAGCTTCCTTTTAATTCTCATTGGGAATGCTTGGTTCTTGGCTATGGAGTGCGGAGCAAAGTCGAGCAGACACATTGACGCAGAGAATTTCTTACGGAATCTAAAATCTATCCAAGTATAAAAACGTTTATACGATCAGCGATGAAAGGTTTATAGTAAAATGACAACCAGACTTAAAAGACAAATCACAATATAGTGTAAATGATTATCCAATAATAAAAAATATCAGACTTTAGGACAAAACAAGCAAGGTGCGAATGATTGTACAATGAAATGGATAAAGACACAGGAAGAACGTAAGCTATCAATAAAAGAGAGGCAACGAGCTGTGCTCGCGCCTGATTCCCCTTAAAAAAAAGTCGAACAGATGGGAACAATAACGCGAAAAGGAGCAGGCTACTTAATTATACAAGAAGAGAGGCGCTGCACGGCGATCAAGTTCAACTAAACCAGAGACCACCAGTCAGTGTTTCTGTGATGGACAAGCTGACCAAAACTTTCGAGGTAATTTTATGCGAAATAGCTAAACCGTCCGCCACTTCACACCGATGCTTTACGACCTATCAGACTGGGTGGCCCCTTTCAACACTATTTCGCAGATGCCCTTCATGGACTTGGCGAGCTTTTTTTTTACTATGACAGACCCATTTAATAAGAGAACTCACATATTGTACTAAAAGGCTTTCTTTGCTTGCCACGCATCCCCAAACATAACCGCGCTTTTTTGCTGATTCATTCCCATTCACGTTGCGTGCTCGTTACATTATGGAGAACCACGGTTCCCATTTTTTTTCTCCCCCACTGAAGTTTATTTAATTCATATTCGCTTTGGTGAGGTTTTATGAATTGACAAAAGGGACAAATATACTCCCAAGACACGAGTCCTTTTTTAATATTCTCCCTACAGTCCACACTCATTAACGCCCTCTGTGTCGTACTTGCATTGTATAAATGCGTTTGGGAAAAGGTGCAGACCTACCGCATAGAGAAATGGTCATTATGACAAATACTTGTCATAAGGCTGTCAGCAAATTGACAAGGCGTGGAAAGTGTGCACACCCGGTTCTATTAAACGTCCGTTTCTTATCATCCTGCGACGCCAGGAAATCAGTGTCATTTCTCATTGCCTTACAGGTTCAATGGGTTGAAAGACTTTGTAGCGCATTACGTTGTTTCAGAACAGTCGTTACAGATGGCTGAGAGTTAAAGAAAAAATACCTTGCCAAAGGAGGTAGAAATTGTGCGAGAAGCAAACGGTTTTCAATCGAAGGCGAGGTGTTGCTTGTCGACGGATGAATGTGCGTGTAAAATGCCGTAGCACGGGCTAGCATGCAAAGCCGTCTGAGCGGCGGCCAAAGATTTCTCTTTACTGCCATGTTGATTTTTTCACCGCAGTATCATCCCTTTTTTAGTGTTGTTACACATGCGGGAGTATTTCGAGACCAGCTTTTACGTTGGTACTGCATAACGTGCGAATGTTTGAACATTTTTAAAAAAGTTGAATTATTTACTTTAAGCAACAATGTAGTTCCTGCAGCATGAGTTTTTACTTTCGCCATTCACTTTGGAATGATAATTTTCCATAGCTGTACCAACGCTTTGGACATCTGTTGCGTTGTGAAAGATTATTACAAGTTTGGATAACCTGTCGCATAACGTGCGAATGTTTTAAATTTAAAAATATAGTTGGATTATTTATCTTAAGCAGCAATGGAGTTTCTGCAACGGAAATCTTTTTCGTCATTCAATTTGGAATGATAAATTTCCATAGCTGGTACCAACGCTTTTTGGACATCTATTGCGTTATAAAGATTGTTATAAGTTTGGATAACCTGTCGCATAACGTGCGAATGTTAGAAATGTAAAAATATAGTTGGATTATTTATCTTTAGAAACGGTGGAGTTTCCGCCACAGAAATCTTTTTCTCCATTCACTTTAGAATGATAATTTTCTATCGCTGGTACCAACGCTTTTGGACATCTATTGCGTTGTGAAAGATTGTTACTAGTTTGGATAACCTTTTGCTAGCTAAAACTGAAGATTCAAGTGGATGAGTTAGAGGCAGAAGTCATCAAGCATGAGAAAATGTTGTAAATTTCCCCCCCGTGGAACCCTTCTTATGCCTCCTAATTTTTCCCCTCTAACCCAAATCGTCTCAGTTTTCTGGTAAGAGTTGATGGACGTTGTAAGCGAAGGAAAAAATTGATACGCCATAAAATAACCCGTCTCTTGGTCAGAGTTTACAAGGCTCGAGATTGTGTTAATGGATTTAGAAGAAAAAGAACGTCCAAGCTTTTTGGTGGGTGAAAGAAGATCAAAAAATGCAAATACGCTTCTTTATCCTTACAGGATTTTTTTTAGCAGAAGGCGTTTCGAACAAAAGCAAGAAAAACGGAGTGTGAGACCTCCCAAGCAGACGGCTTTAAATTTGGTAACAAATTTCCCGTCTGACCCTGTGCCCATTGATAAGGTTTGCGTAGATCGATGTTCAGGACGAAACGTGTGTAAAGGGATAAAGAGGAAGGACGGAACCTGTTTGGATAATTGTAATAGATCAGCGTACAATCAGACTGCTGGCAAAAGCCATCGTATAGGGAGGTCCCAATCGCTCCTGCCGTCATGTTAAAAGGTTTGAAGCTTTTGAGCTGTATCGATTCTGTACATGAAAAAGGATGGAGTTGACCTTTGTAGCTTAGCTGATTATGCAAAAATTTATTGCAACAGAAGTCTTGTCAGTTATGGTAGAACGCTTAAGGAAAAAATTGTTCATTAACTCTGATCTCTGACCACGAACATGCACTGGAGTCGACCATTGTTAGCACCTAGCTCTAAAGAATAATATATGATGATAGCCATTTCTTTTTTTTTTAATTTCCGCTACCCGCTTGATAAGGTAAAAGTCTGTTTCAGGAAAGCTCCAGTCTCGCGTGTCGTATTTCAGCGTTAAGGAAAAAGGTAGACAAGGAATTTCACAAACAAGCGAGCGAAAAACAAGCAAATACCGTGAAAAATCTGCCAGAGCATTGGTAAGTTATGGAACACATTAACCATCTTCAACAGGCTGGTGCCCAAGGAGTTTTCCCGCTTTCTTTCAAGAAATTTGTTCAGTCCGGACAGCTGAGCCTTCTAGATCTTTGCAGAGCCTTTTGTAGCAAAGGGTGTAAAAGAAAACACGTTTTCTTTACAAACTGCCTTGAAATAGCCGTGATATTGTTTGAGAAAAAGTCAGCCATACAGGGGGTCTTTGTCAATGATTTCCGACGATTTTTCCTAAGTACAGAAAAGGCAATCGACAGCAGGGCATGATAGGTTGGGGAGCTTTCCTTTTCTTTTTCTGCTAGTCGTGTAAGGGATTCAGATCTTCCTGCGCAGCAGGAAGAGTCGACGTATCATCTCTTGTCAGATCTGGAATTTTTACCCTGCTTTAGATTCCGAACCCGAGACGCGGATTGACCTATCACATTCAATGGCTAGGCAGTCCGATGCAGTTCTCTTTTAGCCTATAATTCTGTGCTCGTAAATATGGATCAGAGATGCTGGGGCTGCCAGGGTTTCGCGGTTTCGCTTTAAGCCTAACTACCGATCATCATAACAGAGTAACCTGATGACTACGTGGGACTGTTCTGAAGACGCAGGGGAGAACTGGAAACCACATAATGCGTGCGGTTGCCAACACAGCATGAAAAAAAAATATAGAAAATAAATTGATCTACAAGAGCTCAATTGCAATGATGAGGCTGTAGTTGCAAATATTTTGAGTGTTAGGAATAAAATACAAAGCTAGAATAATTGAATGACTCAAGTACTGCTACACTGTAAAAAAATTATAGATTTACAATTGCAGCAAAAGAATACAAGGACTTCACTGTAAAAATACTTTTAAAATGTTTTTGTTCAACAAATTCGTGGTAAAAAAATCATTTTTGTAAGTATTTTTACAGTGAAGTCCTTGTATTCTTTTGCTGCACAACGAATCATTGTAATTTCAAAAAATAATTTTGTACAGTGTAGTGTACTTCACGTTATTCTCCTTTTTTTAAAAAAAATATAGCTTGTTTTTGCTAGTTGTGGATATTTGTTTTAGTTGCTTTGCTGCAGTTGCAAATCTTTGAATGTTTAGGAATAAAATGCAAAGCTAGAATCATGTATGTTCCCAAGTATTGCTAGTGTACTTCATGTTTATTCTCTTTTTTTTAAAAAAAAGAAATATAGCTTGTTTTTCCTAGTTGCAAATATTTCTTTCTCTTTGCTGTAGTTGCGAATATTTTGGATGTTAGAACGAGAATACAGAGCTAGAATAATGTATATATTCTAAGTATTGCTAGTGTACTTCCCGTTATCTTCCTTCTTTTTAAAAAAAGAAAGAAAACGTAGCTTGTTTTTTGCTGTAGTTGCAAATATTTTGAATGTTAGAACTAGAATACAGAGCTAGAATAATATATGTACTCAAGCATTGCTAGTGTACTTCAGGTTGTTCTCCTTTTTTAAAAAATAGATTCTTTGTCGCTTATATTGGTAAGTCCAGTGACTAGTCCGAATTATGCAGCCAAACGTTAGTAAATCTATTTTCTATTCATTTGGAATTGTACGCAGGTAGGAAATTTTTACGAGTCCATAAACAGAGTTGATTTAATGTAGTGATAAGGAAAGGAAAGTATTGATCGTCTGTTTAATTTATTTTCAATTTTCTAGAAATTCGATAATAAGCATTTCAGTGCGTTGGCACTTATGCTAACCCGTAATTGTTCAGAACCGGAATTGGTTTTAGCCTAGCGTTCATGGCCATGTCGAACATGAAGTTTTACACCGAAATGTGCATCGCAGTGTGCACCGGCAAGTTCGCGTGTCAAGAGAACGCTACAAACAAAAAGGGCGTTTCCCTTCAACGTATTAACTTTGCAGCGAGGGATATGTATTTTGACGCTTGTCGGCAACAAGCACCCGCTTCCTTTTGCATGCGATTGACATGAATAAGCAACCGTTTTAGCATGTTGGGCACAGAAAGTACTGCACTTTGTTACTAGTGGGTGTTCGTTTGCAGATGTACCGCATGTTTGCGACTGCGGTTTTAAAATTCACGACGAAACTGAGCTTGGGAAGTTTTACAACATCATTCACGTTGGAAGTTTTTCCTCCCAGCGACTTAAAACCTTCACTGTATTGCGAGAGCAATAACAGACTGTTTCCGAGACATGGAAATGTTTCTTGCAAAGTACCGGAGACATGGAAATGATTCAAGAAGGGTGGATTCTACGCCATACATCTTCAGATTGCCTTTTTGGCTTTTGGTGGAATGCTAGGGATGAAAACTGGACTTAAGGCTGTATAAGTCGCTATTTTACATCTGATTCTACCCAAAAGGACCACACAATAGATCATCGCCTCCCCCCGCTTTTGTTCCGTCGTGAAACTGTCACTGAGAATCTGCATGGGCCAATGTAGCAAGGGGATTTCCTGAGTTTCCTCTACAGATGGGCACAAGACGGAAAATTTCCAGCCTTAGGAAAATTGATAAAGGACCTGGGAATTTAGATCCCAGCTGTCACCCTTTTGTAACGTCCGGATCGCTCTATTGGATTGTGTGTCCCGCTTGTGTCGTTGGGGCTATCGAAAAAATCTATTTTATTGTTCATCGAAGTAGGCTTGCAGTGTGGCCAGGTAAAGGGCCCGAACATCAATGCGATTACTGATGCGAATTGCAAGATAAGTAGAAGTACGTGCAAAGCCTTACCTGTTGATCTTTCTTCCGCCGATTCCGCTGTAGTCTCCGTGAGAAGAAGAAAGATGAATAATGACAGGGATGATGTAGTTCTTCGAAGCTGACGGCAACGTATCATTTTTTTTGGGGGGGGGGGGGGTTCTGGATTCAATTATCTGTTTGACGCCTCCTATTCGCTAGAGGTTGGACGGTGCTTCAGTGCAATCAAGGGTGTTCTAATTTATGAGAGGCACCCGTTCAGGCTTATTTAGGTCAATCACTGCCAACGCGAACTGACCATGTATAGCAACATTTTCTGTGAAGCACCTGCAACGCGGAAAAAAAGGCAAGATCAGATGAGTAAACCCATGTTAAACCTCCATTTGATTTACGTGAACTGGTCGTTAGGATTCCTTTTTTTAATATATATATAAATATAAAAGCCCCCAGCCATACCCAGGACCATATGTGTGTATTTTAACGATTCAAAAGGAAACAGGTACCTTCCACTTAGTATAAGCAGATAATGGTGTCTTATGCGTGAAAATAAGATTTGATAGTAAAAAAAAACGCTTTATAGGGTGTATAGCCTATACAAAAGGCGCTGCTTAGAAAAAAAAGGTGGAAGGTGGCTTTTATTATGGAATTGATATCTTCTTCTAGGACCTCTTCACGTGCCTAACAAGGCTGAAATGCTTTCTTCGTGACACGTCCGCAGACTTCACTCATGCAAATGAGGAGCCCAAAAGTACTGTATCGGAAGAAGCTTAGCATTTTGTGGTTATTGCGACATCCCATGCAAAAGAAACGCAGCGTGAGTCTAACACAAACCAAATAACTAGCTTTTCTTTTGCCCCATAAGGGGCAAACGAAGTCACTTGACCAGCGGCATAATTTTACACAAAAATTGAGTGCAATATCCGTTGGTGCTAAGGAACAGTTAAACAGTCCGATAGGGCGAATTGTTGAGTCCCACCAGCGGTCGGAAATGTGACATTAGCTCTCATGCATGCTTAGGCATGGCGCGCACGCAAGAGGAGGAATTCATGCAGGCTTATGGTAACATTGAACAAGTCCCTTTCATTTTCAGGGAGTCAAACAAGTCATTCGTCAGTTGGTTACCAACCCTATGTGACAAGTCAGACATATTAGCCCCCCAAAGATAGGAAAAGTTAGTTGCCATCGCCGGACGCACGTTTTTCTGCCCTATTGTCTATAATAGCATATCTTGTTCGAAGAAAAGGTCGTAGTCAATTTCAGGAGGAGTTCTAAATATGGACAAATTTGTTCTCAAGCTCAACCAGTTTGAAAGGGAGTTTTCGAGGGGGTGACGCAATGACAAATGAAAAACGGAATTCAAGTGCTCCACGAGTATTTTTATTAGAGGCATCGCCCATTAAATCGCGCCTGTAAAACCCGTTCGTTCAAGTGTCGCACCCCTGTGATGCGCTTTTAATGGGACCCAGTAGCAGCACGCTGTAAAAAGGTATTCTGTGTAAGAAAAGCCTTGTCGCCCGCACAAATTGGCCGCCAAAGCAAAAACGCATTTCCAGGCTCAATCGTTTTCTCATCCCTTCGCCAGCTCACTATGGTTTTACCTTTTTTTGCGTATTTCAACAGTTATCACACTCTAATTATGTTTGCGTCCGAATTTTACACTCACTTGAATTGTAATTAGCCACGTGTGTTTCACTAGTCGAACGGAGCGCGCAAGAAAACGAAACCGGGACGTTCTCTGCGTAGCTCAGCTCGAACAGAACTGCCGGACTTGGTTAGCAGTCATCCCAGGTCATAAGAATGAGAAGTTCCAGCCCCTTTAGACGACCAAGCCTCTCGTCATCTCGTTTCGTCTAGTATGTTTTTGGTTACATACACGACTTGGCCATAAATAACAGTACACGAGGAATATGGGAGAAGCGGTAGGCTTTCCGGATCACAAATTGGCTAGTGATGAGTAATTTCTTAATCACGCAGTAATCAGTGTAGAAAATCGGCATTCGGGGCTTCTTTGAAGCTCGCAGCCTGTTTAGCCATAAAAAGCCTGAAAGCTCGATGTATAAGGAAGGCAAAAAAGTGGTGTACGTTTTTGGCCCTATCGGAAGAGAGTATCAGGGTGATAGTGATCTTGATGGTAGAAGAGCAGCAGAAACCTGCGGTTTTGCAGCGGAAAGATGGACTGCCAGTTTTCCTTGAGTTTCACGGGCGAGATGGTTCCACCGACAGTGAAGGGGACGGTAAGAGCCCCGAGTTTATTTCCCACCTCATTATCGTTGGCTGATGAGGCGAGAAGACGGACACCTCAGTTTATGGCAACAGCGTGGGTATTTTTTAATCAAATGTTTATTTATGAGTTGTACAGCGTGAGTTTCACGTTGGAGACCTAAAGCGAGAGAGTAGCACCACTGTAACGTCAACAGCACCCTCAGCCACCACCGACCACTAACAAGCCAGACGGACTGGTTTTTAGCAAGCCAAACAGGGAGTAGAGGAAGTTGTTGGGGGATATTACGTTGGGTGGATGCTTTTCGAATGTCAAGCTCGTGAAAAGTTACACCTTATCTTACCTAATTACACCTGATTAATATCCTTTTGTAGCCCAAAGGAGCTAGGAGTACAGCTTCGTTTTAGCCAGGGGCACTGTTTAACACAGAAATGAGATCGTAGCTCACAATAAGGAAAAAGAAAACGCTTGAGCGTTTTAGACTGTTTTTAATGAATCTGATTACGTTTTCTTTTAAAACAATATTAGATGAAACTCTTTGGGTCAAACCAGTTTGCTTTCAGGAGAGAAGAGAGGAAACGGAAGACCACCCGGGTTGCAACACGTACACTACCTTTGCGGTTGTACAGAATATTGTCACTCTAGTTCGGTAGGTCTTCTTCATTCTTAAGCAAGATACGACAAAAAAAGACGGACTAAAATTTTTGCTAATTTTAGTTTCAAAGAAAATAAAAAGACAAGAGAAGATTCTACAGGAAGGCCATTTAAATATTTGTGCGTGCCCCATTGCTGTAAAGCCTCTTAAGCCGCCTATTTGCTTTCCAGAATGAGCCAACATTGTAGTTCTTTTAAGGGAAGATCCGAAGTCTTGGTACCCCCTACTTAACCCATGTGTTTCTGAGCAAAGAGCCGCTTCCCAATTATGAGGGGGTTACGTTACGTTTGATTAGAGACTTCGGCGCTCCAGCCCAAATTTGCGGAATTAACAAGAGGGCAGCAGATGGAAAGGAGATAGTTCTTCGATGGCAGGCCCAGGGCTATGTAAGGAGTTAATTTTATATGGTACGTGAGGTTTCGGCCTATTTTCCTCCAACAGGCCTATGGGTAAAACCTATTAGTGTAATTTATGAGCGGGGCATGACGTTTCAAAACTCCCCCCTCGTGCATGGGCTCGAGGAGGAAATAAGTCAGACTGCTGAAGACCCGTGCCACCTAGCGAAAAAAAACTAAACCATTTAGACCTAATTGCCTAACAAAGGCAAGTTTTCATGCAACATGTTAGTTAGACTCGCTTTATTATTTCTTTATAAACATTCCCGGAATGTTCATCAGCTATTAGTCTCTACACGTCGAGTCCCATTATCGCAAAACGAGCAAAAGTTCAAAAGAAACGCGAATGCCGTCCTATGCTGTATACCTAATCGGCAAGCCGAGTCCCTTGCCCGCGCCACAAGAGGCGTCTTGGCGTCAGTCGAAGGGTAGCTGTCGATGGCGAATGAGCTTCGCTAGGTCGGTGAGACGGAATTTTCCATTTTTCTTGATTTTTAGTGCCACAACATGCAAAACCAGTGATTAGTCACAGCTAACTACGTAGTGTTGTGTAAAATCTACACAAAATTGGTGTGGGAATATAGCCAAAGCTTTAAACAGCGTCACCAAAGCCGTTAACACAATGTATTTACTCCCTTGTCTGTGAGCTACCGCCTTTTGTTGTTTGATGCGAACCTCCTTTCCGGATTTAACGCGAAGCTTGACGAAATGACATTGATTTCTTCAACGAATTCCGTCTCGTGAAGTGGAGCTGCTAACATTGCTGTGAATTATACCTGGAAACTTACAAGTTTCCCATTTTTCTCCCCCTCAGCCAGTTCGTGTAAAGTCATCAAGCTTTGCTACCCTTTGACGAAGCATCATGCCAAGTTTGCGTTTGAGCAGCCCTCTTTCCAGAACTCACTCTGGGCCGAAGTCATTTATTGGATCTTATCACACAATGCTGTGCACCACAGTGCTGTTTTTCGTAGTAGGCTTTGTCCGGCATCCCAGCTTGGCCGAATGGCAAGACAATGTAGTACCCGTTATGTATGTTCAGATGGGTAAGTCTTAATTTTTTTAAAAATCTTTTTTTTACAATAATTTCTGACGTCACACTTAGGTGTTTTTAACAACACAATGCCACGAAAATAGCTTGATAAAGTAAACTGGAGACAATATAAAGCCAGTGTAAATGAAGACACTGTATGCAATGCAGATAAATGCAAAATAGCGACAAGGGAGTCGAAGTAAGGCTGTGTATGTTAAACCAAATAGGGTTTTGCGTGAATGAAACTAGTAACGACATTACAGAAACGCTAACGAAAATTACACACCGTTGTAACATAATAATAATTATTCTTATTATAGTAATAATAATAACAATAATAAAATACATGACCATCCTCACGGATCGTGCCATTACTGCCAACCGACCTGATATTGTGCTTCACGATAAAAAGCATCGAATCTGTTACCTCTTGGATGTAGCTATCCCCTGATAACAATATTTTAGCTAAAGAAGTGGAAAAAATCACGAAATGTAAAGATTTGGAAATAGAGATAAAACGTATGTGGGTTACGAAGACCCGAATTGTTCTTGTAGTCATTGGAGCCCTTGGAATTATTAAGAACGAGTTTCAAGAACAAATTGATAACCTCCCGTGTAAAGTTAGTGCTAAAGAAATTCAGAAGACTGTTATTGGGAACAGCTCGCGTACTTCGACGAACGCTGGGTGAATTATTTACTCAGTTCAAAACCCTGAGGGACTTGGTCGGTTCCTGGTGAATGTGCCAGTGTTTATACTGTGATGTGAAAGTAAATAATAATAATAATAAAAATAGAGTTTGTATACCAAAGTACGGAACAACTTGCTTCCATAGGGCATGCAACTCGGCTTCATTTCCGTGTAGTTTCCCAGCCTACACTGTAAAAAGGTAAATTTATATTGATTCATTGTTAAGCAAAAAAGTGATAATGACCTTATGGTAGACTTACAAAAAATGCTTTTCTACCACAAATTTGTATTAAAAAACATTTTTGTACGTATGTTGATAGTTCAAGTCCTTATCATTTTTTGCTACACATGGAATGACTAAATTCACAAAAAAATTTTTTTTGGTACAGTGTAGCAAGGAAGCGGAGCGACATCGAACAATGTTTTGCATGTCAAATCTGAGAGAGGTAGCCATAGCCATTTCTTTTCTTGTTAGCGCTAACAAAGGAGGCAGAATACCTTTTCTGTCCCATCTATTCCCTAGCTCGGCGACCGTTTGCGAGTCTCCAAATTCATTGAAGTTTTATCGATCTTGGGGGGATTGTAGCTGATGTAAAAGCGGCCTGGTCTATCTCTGCGTAGAAGAGCTCAGATCCGTGGGGGTAAAAGGAAGAAAGAAATGTAAAAGGAGCTGTGGGGGGAAGCAAAAAGCTTTGAATCCATTGGCCCCAGCCAAGGATCGAGTGGAGTTCCAGTAAGACGAGATGGGGACCATCTTTTTTTTAAAAAAAAAGCAAGCAAGAAAGAAAACGACGGAAGTGTATGTAACATTTTTTATTTGCACTTCGGCAGCGCGCGCTGCAAATGAGTCGCGTTTTCAAACGAGAGCCTTCGAAAAAGTGGAGTTAAAACACGGCCACTAATTTATAGTTCTTCCTTTTGGAAGGTTTTCCCCTCCTTTATTTTTAAGGCCCCCGTAGAGAGACGGGCGACAAGTTCCCACCCTCTAAGAAAGATGGGTTTATACCCCAAGTTGTGGCAGAATGTTCATTTTCCCTTTACATTCCTCTTGTCTTTGGTTACCAGCATCGCCACCAAAACGACAAGACAAGAGAACAACTCGCTGGGAGTTTTTGTCTAGTACCCAAATCCCTCCTGTGCACAATCTTCTTTTTAATGGGTTCCTACGAGTCGCGGCCTTGTCCCAAGGAGCTTTAAACTTCGCGCGGCTACATCGTCCCTTCGAAAAGTTAAGGCGACGGTGCACCCGACCGTGGTGTAGGAGAATCACGTGCTAAACGGCGTCAGCGATTTTCGCCAAAAGTAATCAGTATTTCCTTAAGCGGTTTCGACAGTAAAGTTTTGGATCGTAATATCTAGTGTATGTCGTCGAGATTTTCTTTGAAAAGTTTTGGGTAAATTTATGAAAAGGTAGTCGAATGTCAACTTTTTTTTTGCAGAAAAGCAATTTCCAACGTTCGATTGCAAAGGTTTACTAGAGCCCAGTGGCGTATCCAGGGGGGGGGGTCAGGGGGTCTGGACCCCCCCCGAAATTTTTATTTTATAATGGGGAAGATAGGGAAATGACCAAGTGTCCAAAAAAATTGCATATTAAGACCCCCCCCGAAATGAAATCCTGGATACGCCACTGCTAGAGCCACTTCAAAGTATTCTTTTAGCGAAAAGGGAATTCAATATTTTTGGACTTGTCACCGAGGGAATGTCAAAAAACTATTTTGGTGATACATCCGACACTAACCGACTGAATTGAATTCCCTTTTCGCCAAAAAAAATAGATAAACGGTGCTTTAGTGTACCTTGAGGTCGTATATTTAAAAATACGGTTTCCAAAAACAATTGAAGTTTGAATCGCCTTCTCCAAATTGACTAAAAACTTTCGAAAGAAAATTTCGACGATGTGCACTATATATTACAATTGGAAAGTTTACTGTTGAGGATTTTTTTTAGAAAATTACAATTGTTCAAGGAATTTTGTCTGCTTTTTTCCAAAAGTCTGAATTCCGAAAATGTCTCTATGTTACATTCTCGATATTATTAATTTGAAAATGTTGGTCGAAAAAATCATCTAAAAATACGCAACCATCCTGGAAAAATTGCCAACGCAATTTTCTCGTTTCCCCCATTCAGTCAATGGAAAAAAGAGATAGGGTATATAGTGACCTTAACTAGCTCCTCTTTCCGCCTTTCCGAAAACTATTTTCTTTAAAAAAGGGCTAGCGAGGGAACGGGAAAACTAAATTGGGTTGGTAGTAAAGAAGACAAGACAACACCATGTGTAAAAAAAGAAGGGCCACCACTTGAGATGGGGGTGTGATATGTCAGACTTTCCAAAATGGTGGCGTCTTGGTGGAGAAGAGGAAAAGACAACAAAGGAGTTGAGGAAGCTCGTCGGTGGATCTTTGTCAGGGCTGCAGGATCTCGACACAAGCATTCGAAGTAGATTTTGTACAGTTTTCTAGCAACAGGGGGTCTTTTGTAAGTTTTTCAATGCGAAACTACGCCCCCAAAGCTTTTATCGTGTTAAATGTAAGCTTTCGGTGTTTTGGGCCTGTCATAGTTTCTTGTCAATGGCATTTGGGGTTTTGTGCACAATTCTATTCCACTCCGTCAGGGGATAATCAGAAAGCTGATAACCGTTGTGAAATAGAGTAATCCCTCCATGTACGAGGTAATTGGTTCCGCGAAAACACCGCGTAAGTGGAAACCTGTTTTGAATGTGTAGTGTAGGAATGCGTCCCATGTTCCAGAAAAGTTTAGTGCTAATGAGATAGAAATATTAGCTTATTTTCAACAAATATAAGGAGGAAACCAATTGTTTAGTCTCACAAGAACCGGACCCGTTTTAACACAATTTCGAGAAGACTTTCTCCGCAAATAAGCTTGATGTTGTCTATTAGGGGGGAAAAAAAGAGTGCGCTTAAACAAGATAACGTGTAGAAAATTACTGGTAATGTGTAGAAAATTACTGGTAATGCCCACTAAACTTTGTGCGCAATGTATAGTGAAACTTTTATTTACTGTAGATAATGTAATGTTTATTGACCGGTTTTTCGTTTATCAAGCCGAGTATCCGGTCCCATAAAGGGTGAATAGGAGGGCTTCCACTGTATATGTATCAAAGTTCAGTGATAAATGAACGATGCAACTAGGATGAAGCACGCATAGCCAACATTTCACAACAGTAGTGTAGCGATTAAACTTTACTCGCCAAATGACTCACCGACTTTTGTAGAAATGTAATACAACTTCGACCTGGTCAAATCCAAATGTATACCCTTTCTTTTAATTTCCATTGACTGAATGGGAGAACGAAAAAATTGCCTTGACAATTTTTCGATAACTGTTGCATACTTTCCGCTATTTTTTTTCTTACCGAAATCTTAAAATTAATAATAAGTAATAATACTGAGAATCTAACGTGGATAAATTTTGGAAATTCTCCAATTTTGGAAAAAAGCAGATAAATTCATTGAACAATTGTAATTTGTCTACCTTTTTTCCAAATATATTTCTTCGTGAGATTGTAGGGATTATCAACTAAAACTTTACTGTCAAGATTACTTCGAGAAACATCGCATGATAAATGTCAAACTCGTCCACGCAAGTTTTCCGTATGAGAAGGGCGGTATACAGTGGCCTTACGGAAACTATTTTTTCGCGAATGATCCGGTTTCATTGCTTTCATTGAGGATTTAAAAATAAGACGCAATTGTAGCATCCAACAGCGCAATTCGCTCTTTTAGTATGACCTAATATACTGGAGTTTTCTATAATAATCCTAATACTAGAACTTTGTGTCTAATTTTATAGACTTTCTGACTAGCGTAGTTGGGTATTCAAAACGTATCCATTTGTCAACCGCATAAAGATGAAGCCGTGTCAATCAAGGCCGCACAAATGGAGTATAGAGTGCGGTTTCTGAATGAGATTGTCAGTCTTTTTCTTTGAGGGGGGGGGTGCATAGGCGGTAAGTGTGGTTAGATAAGAGGCTGACCAAAGGTGGACTGTTGACATCTCCTACTTCCGCCTGACCTTTGGTCCGAGGCCGGATAGCTCGTTCTTTCTATTTCTTTCATCCCATTGAACCACATGGACGAAGGCAGCAGACGTATTAAAGAGCTGCAGACGAAATGAGCACGTCTTTTCTTTTCCGAGTCTGGTTAGCAGCTGTTCAGCGTAGCCCGAGCCTTGGTTTGCTGTTGCCCAGATGATCACCCTACTTCCTAGTTTTCGTTTTCGCTGATGTTAGCATGCGGCGAAGCTTTCAGGCACAGGAGGTTGGAAGTCGCGTGCCACGTGTGCTTTTACAACTTATTGTCCGGCGCCGAGAGTGATTGTCTCGGCTTAACAAGAGCAAATGCTCCAGCCAGGTGATGTGCCTCAAACACCTTGCCGAACGAGAAGCAAAGAAAAGGGGGAAAACAAATGGCCAAATTAAAATCTTTCCATTATCCTTTCGGGAGATTGTACATTATCAGTGAGGAGACGGAGAGACAACCCCAGGTGTAGAAAATGTGAGACCATGGAAGAAAGCGTACAGTACAACATCTAGTCATGGAATGCCAAAGCTACACAAATTAGAGGAAGACCTTATTTGACAAACTGAGACTGTAAAATATCCCGATAGTTTTAGACGAAATACTAGGGTTTGGATTTAGACCTAGAGATTAACAATTTCTGATACAAAACACACTATGCAGATTTTAAAAGGACACTGGGATAACCGATTTTATCGAGTCATGGGATGGGAGGGAAATAGCAAGTTTATTATGTCAGAAATAAGATCAAAAGGAAAGCCGAAGACATTAATACATCGATGATTCGACGTTGTACGTGTTAAAAAAAGTAATGGGAGACTTTAAATTTCGGATGCATGTGTTCCACGCATTTTCTCCGAAAGCATATTTTTCACGCTTCGTAAGAAAGGAACAGATTCAAATATTCCCGTTTTCATTCGAGAGATTTTACAGCTTCAGTGGGGAGTTTTAAATTTCGAATGCATGTACGCATTTTGTCCGATAGCATGTCTTCCAATCTTTTTTTTTATGTAAAAAAAGACAAAAAAAGACAAGGCTTGAAATGTATTTCGCTTCGTTTCGCGAACTGACAGGGCTTTCTGCAGTCAGTAAAACAGTCAACCCTATTCCGTTTCGTTCTATGCGGCAGAATTTTAATGTCACCTTTGCATGAGGTAAAAAAGTCGTCACATTCACATGAAAGGTAGGAAAAAAAGACGGGAAAAAACAGGGAGATAACCTGATTTCTCGTGGTGTTGTTAAGGCTACAGGTTATTTTCTTTTGTTGCCAACCCCCAGTACGTTAAAAACTAGCCCTGCAAGAACTTTGTTGCTGGGGCTGTAGCAGAAGGGGCCACCAGACCCTTCGCTGGTACACCTTTATTAGTTTATAAAAGAGCACCAGGTGCAGCCCGCCGTTTTCAATAGGTTCTCACTCGCCATTTTAGCCTTTTTACCTTCACTTTTGCGTTCTTTTCCCTTGAAAATTTCAAGAAAATACTTGGGTACATCTCAACTGAACCTGTACCTTTTTTTTTACCAGAATGCATTCGGCTTTTGGTAATGACACAATAGAGCACCGGCGTATTTTGGGGGAGGTAGAAGGTGCTTAAGTAAGGCAATAGTAACTGGATCTTGTCGTAGTTGGAGCTTTGGCATGCTATGATGGAGAGCGGGGAGCTTACGGTGGTGGAAAACAGGATTTCGAGTTGGGGAGAAATAAATCGTAGTTCCCTTTGAGGCTTTGACCATAGAAAAACCTTGGGCGAAAAGAAGCCGTGGTCCGTGAAAATTCCGAGTGCTAATCTACCGGTCAAACCTCGGTTTCACCTACCAAATCCCTTTCCTTGCTTAACGTGATAATTTGTCTATTTCGTGTCTTACTGCAACTGCCCCCCCCCACGAAAATATTCTGTGAAACTGTCTTGGAAGACGAAGCCAGCTAAGCTTGAGCTTTGAACTTCAGTGTGAGGAAAATCTATCGTTTAATGGTAGAAAATTGCAACTAAAAGTGGTGAACCCAGATAGGAGCTCTTTTTCTACCAAAAGTCAATAATGGTAGCTTTTGTCCTAATAATGGTAGCTTTTGTCCCAAAAATGGTTGAAGTAAGCCCAAAAAAATCAGTGCATGACACAATAGAAAATTGGCAAGTAAAGGTCCGTAAACTGGCGCATGAGACCCTACAAATTGGTCCTAATAGTAAGCGTAACAAGGGAATGCCATTTTCTATTTTTCGGTAGAAATCTTGACGCCCAATTTTTTATTATATTCAAATTAAATAACATTCTACACAGTGATTTTAATAGCAATCACATTAAAGACATAAACGACACATATGCAATGCAAATTAAAGAATAAGACGCAACAATAGGCCAGAGAACTTCACCAACAATAATTAACGCAACAGTAAATATCAGAGCTCGACAATATTACCTCAATAAAAATACACAGTACAACAGCATTGAACAACACAAATTAACCGAACAATGTTAGTCCAACATTAGTTAAACAATTTCTCCAAACACACAAAATAAAACATTCACCATACAACTTTAACAGAGTTACCAATGCAAAGTTGAATAATACAACGGCCACAAAATAAAATAAACTTTCTACAATCCACGTTTGACAACGACAATTTCACATTGCACCAATCCGATAGTGTCAGTGAAATAATGCTCGCAGTCAATGGATACAAAATATATAGTTATGCCTCTTCATAAGTCATGAAGAATGCAATTGTTGTCAAGGTTTTCGAAAGCTAAGGGCGTCTGAGAGTTGAGTTTCCTAGCTCTGTAAATTACTAGAAAAATGCAATTGACTTATGCTAATTCCTACGTAAGGTCAACGATTTGGGTCCAGGGAACTCACGAAGTTTGGGAATAGATCACCGATACTTGAGAAATATCCCAGATTTGAGAAAACGCTACGAATACTTGAATGAAGAATACCAAAATAGGTAAATTTTACCTAAACTAGGCAACACTACCATCTTTTAAGTGAGCGGACCCATATTTTAGATATCATGTACCAATTTTTAGTAGGGACTGCTAATTTCACGCGCTCTTGATTTCACCCAATTTTGGTACCCATTTTACAGTGTAACGTGATAATTTGTCTATTTCAAGTCTTCCTGCTACTGCTTCCTACGAAAATATTCTATAAAACTGTCTTGAAAGACGAAGCCAGCTAAGCCTGAGCTTTGAGCTTGAAATCTAAAAGCAGCAGAGTTTTTAGGGGGGGGGGCATACTTGAGAAGGCCAAGGGAAAAGTGTGTCGAGCGGAACTCGGCGCTTTGCCAGCGACGTCAAGAGCTTGTATAGGGAGGTTGTTGAGTAAAAACAGCCCTGGAAAGATGCTCAAGGTGTCGGGAGAATCTGTTTAGAGAACTTGAGGATTCGGAGCCTATAGAGCTAAACAGTCTAGGGAGGGAGAAAATGTTGTCGTCGCCAAAATAGACGCGCGGTTGACATGCAAGGAGCAGAAACGTCGTTTTCCAGATAAAAAGCTGTCAGTGTGTCGTTTGTGGGCCAAAAAGTTTTAAAAAAATCGTACGGACCCGGACGTTTCGCCATATGGTTGCTCCGTTGCAGTGTTTGGCATTTCGCTTACGCCCCGTCAGCAGAACATACTTGATGCGAACCCCCAAAATGTTTGTTTCCTAAACGTACAATTACTTGACAGGTAAAATGCAGAGGTCGTTGCAAGGAACAAACGCACGTGAGAGAAGGGAAGAAAAGCTGGAGGCTGCACGAAGGCCAGGAATTAAAGAGACTGCGGCATGCATGCTTAATTTTGACTTTTGTATGAAAGAACATGAAAGTCCCGTTAGTGATGCACGTGGGACGATGAGGTTGCCGAAGTGTTTTTGTGCTGGGGAACAATAGGATTTTTTCGATTGGCAATGACACCTGTTACCGTATGAGCTTCTTGCGTTTCGTGTGTGTTAGTAACGTGGGAACTCCCCTGGCGTAGGTTATTGAAGATATTGAAGGCTTTTTTGCCGGAGCTGACATTTTCTTTTTTTCGTGAACGTCGCGCTGAAATTGGTGAGTTGGAGCAGTATCGGAAGCTCCGAGAAGTAGTGACGCAGTAGAAAAGTCGATGAAGCGGAACCAATAAGGCAACGCCGTCTTGATGCTCATCGTCGTTTTCCCTTTGCCAAGTGTGTCTCTGTAGGTGTTGTATAACTTACGCGTGCTTGACGCTGAGGAATTTGCCAACAACGGAGCTGGTGTCACATAGCGTTGTTCGTGGAGAATACTAGAAGGTGGAGAAGCAATGGAGTGGGTGTTTTATATTCTTTTGGCAAGTGTACTATCAAAATCAAAAACAGATTAAGGCTACGATGCACCTAAACGTGGTATAAGGGAATCACGTGCTAAACGGCGTCAGCGATTTTGCCAGAATTACTCAATATTTCCTTAACCAATCTTAGCAGTGAAGTTTTGGCGTGTAATATCTAGTGCTGCATCGTCGGGTTTTTCATTTAAACGTTTTTAGTCAAATCGGGAAAAGTGAATCAAATTTCAAACTTTTTTTGGGAAAAAGCATTTTTACTTAAGGCCCCGGTATACACAACTTCCGAAATTTAAAAAAAAATAAAAGATAGGGACACGCTTTTATTCTTAGAAGGAAGGTTTGTTCAAGTGACTTATAACAGGAGCAAAACGAAGTCAAAGAGAAACTCTGGATAGCGGTAAAACATAATAAAATCAAACAAAACCTTGAAATTTCATACACAATATCACAAAAACTACCAAACAGATCTCTTTTTTCTCTTTATCATAAAACTTTAAAAAATCAGAGCTAGTGCACTACATTGCCCGATTTCCATTTTTCTGTATAATAAGAAAGTAGCACACATTCAGTCATAGTTTACAAATTTATCAAACTCCTTTTTTCACAAAAACCCGATGTTGTGTACTAGTCATCACTAATAGCAACTTTACTATCGAAACATTATCTTTGAAATTTTGACCATTTTCAAATTATGGTGTCTGAAATCTTCCCATGTTATTCGCCCATAAGGGGTTTGTGTATACCGGGGCCTTAATCATCGTAAAGGTATACAGCAAAGCACCGGTTAGCTGACATATTTGCGAAAACGGAATGCAAATCCGTCTGTTAATTTCGGATTTATCACCTAAAGAGTTTTTTGAGACTTTCTCGGTGACAACTCAAAAACTAAATGTCGGATTTGAATTACGCTTTCGGTAAATGAATACCGTTAAGCTGCTCGAACAAATCTTGGAATCAAATGTTTAGAATTGCGATTTCTGCCCCCCAAAATGAAATTTGGCTCACTTTTAGCAAATTTATGAAGAAATTTTTAAAGAAATTTCACTAGGTATTATGATCCAAAACTTTACTGTTGGGATTGCCTAATGAAATACTGAAGAGTTTGGGCATTTTTTTTAAATTCGGCCCTTGTCCTACATGAAGCCGTTTTAACTAGTTTCGTAGTGGAAACTTAATTCAGATCCGCAGTTAGTTTTGGTTGGTCAACGGAGTAGTTTCCTCAAGGGGACTGCTCCAGAATTATTTATTGAATTCACAATAGCTGTAGTAAATCTGTCGTCCTTCCGAAATTGCCTTCCCCCTAAATTAGCTTGAAACTTGACTTGCATTGAATAATTTTTAATGAGCATTTTTTTCCCTAAAAACAGATCCTGTGCTCGGAGAAGTTTTGTTTGTCCAATGATAAAAGAATATGTCACTAGCGAAAGACACCTATTTTCCCAATTCTGGGGTACTTGACCCCGGTTTCAGAAACAGTGTCTCAAAGCATCAACATTTGCTGAATAATCTTTGTTGTTCGATGCAGGTCAGGGATTAGGACAAATTCCTAGTCGCCGTAGCGTCATATTTGTGTCGTAAGGTTTTGCATATGCAAATCTGGAAAGTGTCTGCCAAGGGCGCTCGAATGGTTGTTGATGGTGTTCGGGGGATAACCGCTGAAATAACTAGCGTTTGGAGGTCTGAGGCGAACGTACTAAGTGCTAGCAAATGTAGTAAAATTTACCGGTTTTCCTAACTCGCAATGCTGGCTATAAATGTCCCAGTTGAGTAGTGACGTGGCGTACGGCGTCGCTTTTGGGTGTAGGAGCTTCTTTGTGTGAGAAACAGATTTGGGGGGTTTGGGGTTAAGTTGGAAATAAACGAGCTAGACTAACATTTGAGTAGGTTTCCTTTGAATTATGGAAATAGTGTTCGGTTTTTCCTTGAACCACACCGCGTCATAAAACAGAGAAAGAAATAACGGGAGGGAGGTCCTGTGGAGCAAACGCATTCGTAAGTTCTTATGTGTGTATTCCCCCCCCCCCCCGAAAATAATACCTAACGGGTGGAAATCATGCAAGAATATTTGAAAAGGCAAAGAAAGGCAAAGTGTCTCCGAATAACTTTTTTTTATAGTGCAGAGTACCAAGACTGGGAAATTTGGGAAAATGGGTACCAGGGATGTAAATCACGTGGGTTGCTTAGATCCAGAGCAGGATGACGTCAGAGGACCTAGTTGCTCTAGTCGGGTAACTGTTTCAAGTTAGATGGATGTTAATGTCCGCAGAGGGACACATTGGAGACAAACGACAAAAGCAAAAGGGGAAATTTTCTAAGAGTCTTTCGTGGTAACGTTATTTCCCAGTACAAGGGATGTGTGAAGACTATTAGTACAGGCAGCTTTATGGGGTTCGGAAAGTTGACTATAGAAGTGTTGGAAGGTGGTACGTCCAGTAGAGCCGGTCTGGAATGTGTGAACGCTGGTATTGGAAATTTCGGTCTATCACAAGCCACATCGTAAATTGAAGACGTCAGTTGGTGCAGCTGTCGGAATGCGTGGGATTAGGATGTCCTCTATTGGTTTAAGACTGTTGTTTTCGTAAGTTTATGGTTATGTAGTAGGCATTATTGAGTACGCTGGGTCAAGCTTGAACGGTCCGCCATAAAATAGGGGTGAAAGTTTCTTCAGTTGTCTCCTTATTTCGAATTCAGTAAGAAGAGGTAAATTAAATTTCATGAAACTTAATAAGTTTGCTAAAAATAAATTAGTCTTAATAATAAAGATAAGACTATCAAACGACAAAGCATGAAAATGTTTTGAAAAAGTGAAGGGAAATAACGGTAAAATAATGCAGATATTGACAATAACTAGGCCATTCAATGTTTTCTTCACATGATCAGGTAATTCTTTTGCAATAAATGTTACCTTTGTACCCAGTCATGTATAAATTTTTTCCACAAAGCGAACACTTTCGAATTTCGCGGTCTACCCTCACTTCGACAGCTAAAACTACTCAATATTTCATTAAACAATCTCAACAGTAAAGTTCTGGATTTTAATACCTTGTACATGTAGCGGAGTTTTCCTTAGAAAAGTTTTTAGTCAATTTGTAAAAGCGGATTAAACTTCATTTCTTTGGGGTATGGGGGGAGCATTCGTACACATGCGGCCTCAAGGTCCACAAAAGCACCGTTTACCTTATCTGATGGCAAAAACGGAATTCAAATCCGTCATTCAGTTTCGTATTTATCACCTAAATAATTTTCTGAAACATCCTTGGCGACAACTCCAAAATTAATGTCGGATTTGAATTCCGTTTTCGATAAACAAATTCTCTCAAGCGGCTCTAGTGAAACTTAAGATCAAATGTTTGAAATCGCAATTTTTTTAAAAATTGACTCACTTTTTACAAATTCCCGATTTTTTAAGAAAAAAATCTTGACGATGTGCACTAGATATTACAAGCTAAAACTTTACTGTCGAGATTGTTTAATGGAATACTGAGTAATTTGGGCAAAATCGCTCACGTCATTTAACATGCGATTTCCCTATACCTCAGCGTAGCCTTAAGTTAGGAGAATGCATACCAGCGCAATTGAAGGGCCGTCTACGGTATGTAATTGTCTGGGTCGCCGGACCCGCGGTAAAAAGGGTACTGTGTACAGTAAATACGTGGCATTGGTGGGTTCGGGCTGTTGCCATTCCTCAGGGCTTTGCAAAGAAACAAAGGAAAATTCTGGTTAGCAGACATAAAAGCGATCCCGTTGCTAGGTGTGATCTAACGAGTTGCGGTGTCCGAGTTTCTTGTTGTCTTTTTGAGGTCTAAATAGGACGCTTCATGTCCGCAACCCCGGGAGATGGTTTGTCTTCACGTAGACAAAACCAACGATGCGGTGACCATATGTCAGGCTAATCTGTGCCCTAGCTTGACATATGCCAAATTGCCTCCCATTTTGCCTATTAGCTTCACGCGCGAGGTTTAGTACGCGTTAGGCCAAATGTAAAGCAACACACACAATGTGAGATTGTTTTTCGGTTCACCATGCAAATGGGCTTTCATTGTCGAGCTTTAATCCGCACAAAAGAACCTTCGTCGTACGGACTCCCCCCCCCCCCTAAAAAAAAAGCCTTGGGACTTCGTGACTTGGAATACTGATTAGAGTCTTAGCTGGGGACTTTTAACTTCTGTTTTCATCCCGTATTTTTATGTACGGACTTTTTGTGGTTTTCTAGGACATGAACCCTGAGAGCTTGCTACGTAAAGAACGTCGAAGCCATCCGCATTTTTCTAGGTATCGAACGTTGCAAATGCGACTAATCACATCGAACTTTTCGTGTTTCTGAAAGGTTTCTGGAAAAGTTTGTCATTCTGTAGTATCCAATACTGATGGAAGTGGAAGGGATTTCAGAACGGTTTATAATTCACTGCGCGCTAGTTTAAGAGATATTTATAAAATGAAGTAGTGAAGAGTTTTGCGTAATTTTCGAACTGTTATTTGCTGTTTGTTAGTTTATTGTTGGAAATTGCGAGTTCGCTCACAATTTCTCAATTTGTTGTAAAGTTTCTTCACAATTTTTCAGTTTGTTGTAAAATTTGTTCAAATTTTAATTTGTTATAAACCTGGAGCGTTTGCTAATAAAATTGGTTTCACCGAGTTTTTCAGAAAGTTCGGAAATTCAGAAACAAACATAATAAAGCCCTCTTGTCTAGCCGCGCATTAGCCAGCTGTAATTCCGGCAAATCTCTCAAAAGCTGCTGGTTTTTTCCAGAAATATTACATTGCACAGTACTAAAATTATGACTAATTATGACTATTTTCTCTTTTTGTTGTTTTTTTATATAAATTTTACTACTGTGCCGTAGGATAACTAAAATCGATTACCCGTTCAACCCTTGTTAGGACACGAAGACGACACAGCTATTGGTCTTCCCGTGACACAGTGGGAAAACATAATTTGTCCATCCAGTTATCGTTTATTCAATAAAATAAATTTTAATGAAAATTTTATTTGCAAAATATTCCGTACTCTTTATTCCTATGCACTACCTATATCTACTATTTTTTCGTGCATTCCCGACTTTCATTTATCCAGCTGTCTCCTAGAAGTCCCATAGAGGCTAGATAAGAAGGCTGGCGCTGAATTGTCAATAAAAAAAGACAACGTTTTTTTTTACTTGTTAGCGAGACGAGTATTCCGTGTAAGTTTGTCATTCGAGGTAAATAGCTCCTTTCTTGCGCAAAATGCTCTACCAAGTTTGAGCTTGTTGCGTTAGGAACGTACTTTTCTTGCAGTCCGTAAATTATGTTCTGGCGGAAGTGGAAACGCAAGTGTTGGATGTTCAGGGATATTGCCCTTCCAGGCCAGAATTTTTTTACTTGTATTTTAAGGACTTTTTTGGTAAATACACCGGGATTCTATCATCATAACCTTTACAGAATGAGTCCCAAATGAATTCAAGATTCATGGTACGCTTGGGGTACTGTTCCCCTGTGTGTAGTACATTGTTATTTTCTTACATCACAAGAACTCTTTTCCTTACAGCTTCTGATATGTTGGTATATACGAGATGTGCACTTCTTGTTTTAGCGAAGCATTAAACGAGCTGAAAACGGGTGCGATTAGAAAGCGTAACAAATTGTCTGAAAAACACTTTGTTGGCAAGATATAACATGTGTTTCCGTCCGGGCCCGTTCTGCAGCTGCGCTGCAGCTAATGTGTGTTAAAGGCGTATCGGTATTGTGGTTATAAATTTGGGAAATGAGTGCGTCGCATTAGGGATCAGCAACTTTGGTGGCCTTCCGCGTCTTGGAGTTTTCATGGTGCGAAAACCGCACGTTGTAATCACCCCGAAGGACTGGCTTTTCGATCGCCAGCCAAAAGTTTTTACCTGCCTAGCAGGCTACGCCGCCTTTTTCGTGAATATTGATGAATAGGGCTGGACTGCCGTGAGCACATGTTGATAGTTGATGCTGCGACCTCGGTGGCCTTGGGATCACTCGTCTGGGCTCTTGGCCATTCTATACCCCCAACGGAATCTAAAACTTGGCAAGAAGAGTTCCGTTGCTTCATGAGAAGCATCTTTTCTTTTATATAGCCCCGCGGTTCTCTCTCGGCCAGTTTTTTCGGGTCATTCTGACATCAGCACTTTAACCACTCTGTCGTCTGGACTCGGCTCGGGGAAATGGGTGGCGTGCTGAAGCTGTAATTCTCCACACATTTCTTTCTTTTTTTATTTGATCTGAACGAATAAGACGTGTTTGGATTGTTGCTGGGATCGTAATGGGTACCAATACGCAGATGTTTCTCTAAACTTCGTCAGCACACTTTGCGAATAATTGAAAGATAGCAATTTCAGCGAAGCAAGGTGGCAAATCCTAAAGAGAGTCGTAGACTGTAATACGTCGGATGAAATACGTGGTTCGTCTTTAAATGATTAAAAATTTTAACAAATCGCCAGGGTAGAAAGAACTTGACCAAGCTGTTTCATTTGTGTGGGCCTGTACCTGGATTATTTAAGGTTTTCGTATGAAGCTTGCCTTATTCAGGCTGGAGGAACCGATCTTTTTTGTGTGGTTTCAAGCGTTCTAACCCATGGCGCCTTGGTCATCAGACCATGGTTTCATAGACACACGACAGAAAATATTTAAGAAATGCTCAGCTTTTGTCTAGTTTATGCTGTACCGTCGCTGCGATTTGCCAGTCTTGTTCCAAGACTTTTTTCGGGTTTGCATAGTTTTTTTTTTATTTCGTTTTTTTCCTCGTTTACATTTTATGACCCACTGCAGTAACAATAATTTGCAGGGCCCGCCTGCTGCAAAGTGTGTAGGACCCACCGTTTCGCACATGATGTCCTTGTTTTTGTCATTCTCCCGTCTCTTTTTCTATAAGGCTAATTAGGCGAGATGGGAGGAAGATGTATTTTGACATCCGGATGGTCTCTGTAACAACCGTGCTGCAAGAATTCAGCACAGCGTGAGAGAGCAAGGGTAGTTCTTTCCGTGTTCCATCGTGTCAAATTTAGAGGGTGAGTTGCTGTTTTCCATTTGTTGCGGGATAGGAGACGTCGAGGTCGATTGTCATAATTTACCGTGACGTAAGCCCACAATCCTTCTCTTGATTGTGTTAGCTGCTGCGAATTTGTGTGGGCCAAAAGGCCCCCAGGTTTTGACCATAATGTAGGAAGAAAAGCAAAAAGTCTTGTACATAATCATTCCTGTTGGAGGACAATTTCTCAGGGGTTACGTTTTCATCCAAAGTTTGTTTATTTTTACGCTTTTTTTACATATCTTACCTTATTTTTATGTTATTTATTTTACCTTATTTTATTTTAATTACTTTTTTTGGCCTGTTATTCTTCGTATTTTTATTTCTTCTTATGCTATTATACTTATTAATTCTTATTATATACTTATTTATTATTATATCAATCAATCAATCATGTCCCGTCCGTCCTAGAAGGTCGTTTTGATGCCTAATTCTTCGCGAATCCGTAGATTGCCTATTTGTATATTATTGTACGTATTGTCAAATTATTTTACTTATTTCTTCATTACATTTACTTATATATTTGCTTTATTTTTTTGGCCACTTTTTGCGATGTGGGACTCCATGGAAAGCGTTCCTGATTTGAGTGGACCATTCACGTGTTCTTTCTTATGTTATACGAGTTCAGTTGCCAAGTTTAAGCGCGGGATTTAAGATAAGCTGCAGATTCCACGTTGTGGGATGTTGACACAATGATGACATAGAATTATTGGAAGCTTTCGAAAATGAATGGTCCTAGTGCTCGAATGAGAAACGCCCGAGCCCAAGCCAAGGGATACGAACTTGGGTGAGTTCGACGCATACACACACACACACATACATGCACACACGAGAGGGAAGAAAAAAGATCCGGGGATCGATACGCTTGCCTGTCTTGCTCTGTGGGGCTCTTGCACTGTTTATGCCACGGAAAAAGAATGCCACTGCAGACTTGCTCACGCGACGTACACCTTGATCCGCCTTCCTACAACAACTTGCCTTTTTCAGTGCAAGAGTCCGTCTATTATGATACCTAAAAACGAACACGAAAAAAAATATGTGTAAGGTGCTACTTGTCCAATGGGTTGTCACGGACAGAATCAGGCGTTTCTGGCAGCTAAACGCGATCTTGTATTGTTCTTGTTGTCTCTCTTCCGCGGGGGGGGGGGGGGGGGGGGGG